>NDXB01014477.1:0-14730 GCA_002631895.1 Agapornis roseicollis
TTATCTCAACCTGTGGAAGTTGCATTCTTTTGATTCTTCCCCCATCTCTCTGGAAGCAGGGGAAGGCAAGAAAAGGGGGGTTGAGTGAGTGAACGAGCTGCGTGGTTGGTTGGGTTTAAACCAGGACACCCTGCCTGTGGCAGGGGTTTGGAGCTGGATGAGCTTTAAGGTCCCTTTCAACCAGAACAGCCTGGGATTCTGTGATTCTATGTAGATGCTAATGAACATGAAATAGTTGGTACTGTTCTGCTAAAGTACCCTATAATGTTGAATTCAGTTTTAGAGATGTAAGGAATTTTGGCATGAAGAATAATTTTTCTCAAGATTTTCTGCATGGAGACCTCCTAGCAGCCTTCCAGTACCTGAAGGGGGCCTATAGGGATTCTGGGGAGGGACTCTTCATTAGGGACTGTAGTGATAAGACAAGGGGTAATGGGTTCAAACTTAAACAGGGGAAGTTTAGATTGGATATAATGAGGAAGTTCATTACTGTAAGGGTGATGAGGCACTGGAATGGGTTGGCCAGGGAGGTTGTGAATGCTCCATCCCTGGTGGTGTTCAAGGCTAGGTAGGACAGAGCCTTGGGTGGCATGGTTTAGTATGAGGTGTCCCTGCTTATGGCAAGGGAATTGGAACTGGATGGTCTTAAGGTCCTTTCCAACCTGAACTATTCTGTGATTCTATTCTATGATTCTAAGTTGTAACTGCCAGATGAGAAGTGTTTGAGAGGAAATTGCTGTCTCAGCCTGTGCCTGGTGTCAGCAACTTAAGTGACAGAGAAAGGATGTTACATACAAGGCTGCTACATAAGAATGGCATATTTGCAGGAGACACAGCAGAATGTGTTATTTGAAATCTTATCTTTGTAGAATGGAGTTCTTTTCAGACTCAAATTAGAGATGATTCATATGAAACCCCCCCAATTTTATTGTGGGAGTGGAATAGGGAGAAAGCTATAAAATTTGCGTAGTAAATGTCATATTTCTTACAGCCAACATGAACTTTCAGCAGATGGATTATTGACACAATATGGAGGTTTAGTGATTGATAGTCTATTTCCAACATAGATGCTTTTTCATCTACAATTATATTTTGATTCACCTGCCATTGATTTGATTTTTAACCCAGCTTAGGAAAAATAAACTTTGCCTTCTAAATAAAAAGGAAAAAACAATCGAATTGGCTTAGTCATCTCCATCTTACCTTCTGCTGCCTTGGTAGCAACATAGCCAGAGCCAAGACGCTTTTAGACATTTCCTATTGCTTATTTACAAACCTTTATCCTCAGCCTCAGCAGCATTGCCCACCACAATGAAGGTGAAAAGCTCTCACTGAATTCTGTGGGTCTCTGGAAGCCAGAGCTTCTGAATGAGAGAAGGATGGAGCAACTGTGGGTCCTTGCAGTAAGGAAGGACAACCTGCGCTACCTTATCCAGAGCACAGCTCACAGACCAAGGTGAGGAATGGTTCCTCTGTGAAGGACAGTTCTGAAACTACATCTGGGGTGGCGTCTCCAGTGTTGAGCTTACTATCAAAAGAAAGGCACTGACATCCAGAAGTGAGCCCATTGGAGGCCAACAAGATGGCTGGGGGGCTGGACGGGGACAGGGATGACAAAGAATACGACCTAAGAGGCTGAGATAACCATGTTTGCTCAGCTTGGATGCTGGAGATGGACTATTGATCAGTGACCATAGTGACAGAACAAGGGTTAATGGGTTCAAACTAAAATAAGGGACATTTAGGTTACATATGAAGAAGAAATTCTTCCCTGTGAGGGTGCTGAAGTGCTGGCACAGGGTGCCCAGGGAAGCCCTAGCAGTGTTCAAGGCCAGGTTGGACACAGGGGCTTGGAGCAAGCTGCTCTAGTGGAAGGTGTCCCTGTCCATGGCAGGGATTGAAACTGGATGAGCTTTAAGGTCCCTTCCAACCCAAACCATTCCATGGTTCTATGATTCTATGACATGGGAAGACGCTAAACTATCTACAGCTACCTGATTGGAGGACACGGTGGTGATGAAGCCAAACTCCTCTTAGAGGTGCATGGGCTCTACGGTGAGAGGAAATGGGTGCAAGCTAACACACAGTGGATTCTTATTAGATATTAGGAATAAATGTTTTACCATGAGGGTGATCAAATACTGGAAGACATTGCACAGGGGCATTCTGGAATCACCACCTTTGGAAGTGTTACTGGATGGGACACAGCCCTGAGCAGGACTGCATGGCCCCCAGGTGCTCCTTCCATACCAAATAACTCAATGATTCTGTTTTAGAAACCCTCACAATGAAGTATAGGAAAACATTTGGAACATCTTTCAGAAGGAAGATGAGCTTTATTGACTTCAAGGCTTGAAATCATTCACTTTCTTGCTTAGAAAAGAAACAATATCTGCTGAAGAATGAAGCTGACATTCAGGTATTAAGCACAGTGGTGTATTGAATGCTTATTGAAACGTTTTTACATTTCCTAACACTTTCTTACTTGAATTTCTCATTTGGAAGGATCGTAAGTAAATTTTATTTGACTTAGTCTGAAATTTGGACCGGAGCTTTCTGAAAAAGAAAAACCCACCAAAAAAAGGTGTTTCTTGTGAACAGAAAATGTACCTTTCAGTTTGTTAACTCAATGTCTGACAAATTGGTTCAGCATCTTGTGTTATTGCAGTGGGATAAGACAGCCTGTGACCCCATAACCATTGCACTTGACGTGAACTGGGCTGCTTGCAGGCAGCATGGCAGCAGTCCAAAAACGAGTCATTACACACAACGTCTGCTTCATTGTTCATGCCACAGCTCTCTTTTAATTCAGACTCGGTGAGCCAATCCACCACCTTTCATATTCTGACTAGTCTTATGCTGCAGAGCAACATCTGTGCTGCTGCTGCTTTCTACCGTTGCTGACTTCACTTACGTTAAATAGAACAGATTGACATAGAATTCATCATTGTCTTGGCCAGCACACACCTTACTAGATGCTGCTTTGACCTAGATTGGATATAAGGAAGAAATTCTTTCCTGTGAGGGTGGTGAGGCACTGGAATGGGTTGCCCAAGGAAGTTGTGAATGCTCCATCCCCGGTGGTGTTCAAGGCCAGGTTGGGCGAAGCCTTGGGTGACATGATTCAGTGTAAGGTGTCCCTGCCTATGGCAGGGGGGTTGGAATTGGATGATCTTAAAGTCCTTTCCAACTCAAACCATTCTATGATTCTATGATTGTATGATTCTATGTTCGAGCTTCCATCTACAAGGAAGCCTGCTAGCAGCATATCCTTCATTGCAGACAAGTTGCTGAGCAACAACAATAGCAACAGGAAAAGGTTTTAAATGATAGTTCTATATTTAACAACAACATTTTGGAGTTCAATGCAGAACAAAATTCACGTGTTGATGTGGGGTCTGGCAGCACCTTAGCTTTCAGAAGAAAGAATGGTGTTATGGCAAATCTCCATACAACATAGAAGTCGGACTTGATCTGATAAAGGAGCTGGGCAGCATTTTAGATGTACTGTATCCCAGACGGTGATGAAGAAGTTGCTGCTGCTCCCTGTAGATCACCAGCCACTAGTGCTGCCCTTCCTTGTCCTCATCTGAAGTTTTCTCCCTTATCCAAAAGCTGTGAACAAGGTCAGCTTGCAGCAACACGGTAAAAAACTACTGGGCTTTATCTTAAGTCCCCAGGGTGGTCCAGTATGTTTGGCTTCTCAGATTATGCATGGGAAAGGCCAAAAGGTTGTAACCCCCATATAAAAGGATGTAAACCCTCTTTCCATGGAGACTACCGTCAGAAGGTGGGGGAAGATAGACACTCAAATCCAATTCTACAGGTAACTACACTCCTGGGAGGAATTCAGAACATTGGACAAAAGTGTTGATACAGGTATGTGGTGGGTGGGAGCGTGCATTGAGCCTCTCTTCTCATACCGAAGCAAAGCAGGAGGCCCCCCCTGCACCAGGTAAGAAAGGAATATGACTTGTTGTCTTAGAGTTAAAACACCTCAGAAAAGGATTCCTGGCATCTGGCCTTTTCCTTCAGGTGTATGTTTGCCAGGAGTCAATCCCTGAAGAAAGGCATAGACTCACCTCAGCTAAATTAGAGCTGAAAACCAGACATATTTCCCTTTGTACTCTTTGTCAGGCCCAGGAGTCTGTATTTTTTTCCTGTATAAAGGGTTAGCTTTCAAGATGAGATAAAGATAATGGCTCCCAGGAGCAGCCTAGACCTGGTTTATGTTTCTGTTTTGAGGCTTCCAAGTTTCCTTGCACGTTGTGTAGAAAGCTCAGTTGTCTACCCCAGGATTTGATTTCTACTCACGGGGCAAAGTATTTCAAAGTTAGAAAGATCTTTTATTGTTCCTGGTACTAATGATTGTGCAGCTGAAGGTCCATGGAGACAGTAGTTGAAGGAACTGTTCTCTGCAGTGAACCTCTTGCTTCCCTTCATATCCCACTGTGCACATGTGTAGTAAACAACTATGACAACAAGGATGGTTAACAGGGAGAACTACCCTAGAAGGCCATTTAATATTGCATGAAAACTCTTACTTATTTGCTGTATTTTGTAATAGGGAATATTAAGGACTGTTACGTATTCCCTTGTATTACTCTGATTACTATTCTTGATTATTATGCCTAGTTGCTTAGGATTTAGCTGAGAATCCTTAATATTATTTAGGCAGATTACGCAATTTCATTTTCTTTACTAAAAGAAAGGAAAAAAAAGAGTGCAAAACATAAATCCTAGGACTGAGACTGAATTTATGTCATCACAGAAGAAGCAACTAAAAATGATAATCCAGTTTTCTGGTGTTTGCACTCATGTATAACTTTGGGACAAATGGAAACTTCCTTTAAAAAGGAAGAGGACTTCAAGGAGATTTCTTTAAAAAGCTTACATAGTACTACATTTTTAATATTTAGCCTTAAAAGGAATTCCAATGGCAATGAATCCATATATTCTTCAAGCCAAGGAATCAATGTTCTTTTACACTAAGGAGAGAAAGCAGTATGTTTGATGGGAATTAACTCAGGTGTTGGAATGATTTCCCCACTTCTGACAGAGCATAGCAATGGTGGAGGCGATGGAATTTTTGGTTCTGTACAGCCTTAAGACCCTCTCTGAGGTCAGATGAGCACCATTGCCAGTGGGTCAAGGCCCTACACAAATGAAAGCACCAAGTCTGTAACCTACATCTGACTTCATGTCCCTTCCTGCAGATATGTCTTCCTGTCAGTCTTGGTGAAAGTGGTAGAGAACGACTTTACTTTCACACAAGAGCACATACAAGGCTAAGAGGTTTTTATGGGAGCAGGGTTTTATCTTGCACATGTAGCACATAATCCAAAACCAGATAAATGCAAAGAAAACTCATTAAACTTTGAATTACAGCCAATGAATGCAGTTTTTGCATAGAGCTATACTTTTCCTGGTTTCTCAATGAAATCAAGTGTATGCAAGCAGTGTGGGTTTGGTAGAATCTTTGCCTGTCCAATACACTTGATGCACAGACCAGTGCCAACAGAACATGTCAGAAGGATGGAAGCTTTGTGGAAACTCATGATTTATCAGAAGAGTTAGTGCTGTTGTTAGGGAAAAAGTGCATTAGTTGAGAACCTTTCTTTGCCCCAGTCTACAAACCAGGCAAGGAAGCATCACACAGATATGTCTGCTCCTTCTCCCAAGGCTGACAGTAGCTGCAAGGCAGCAGGAACCACCAAGGGAACCATCAGCTTTGTTTTCCAGTTGATTAAGGAACAAAGTACTGATTCAGAAACAGCACTACACCTCTGTAAACACCACACTTAAGTGCCTTGGTTTACTAATCCATCCTGAAATACAAAAGAAAAACATCTCTGTGCAGCTTATAGTGAGCTTTGTTGACGCAGGAGTCACGGACAACGCTGAGATGATCGATGTGATCAAGCGAATGCCATTTTACTAGACAAAGTGTCAACCCCATACAGAGATTCTCAGCACAGCTACACGGACCTGGCAACTGCTGACTGGGCACCCCAACCCCCAACAATGCTAGGACTGGACAACACCATCCTGGGAACTCGAGCCCCAGAACCTCCCAGCTCCTCCTCTCCTCCGCCTGCCTCTGAGTTCTTACAGCTGGTGGTTTTTTTACTCCCTAATCCATGGCCTTCAGTTTATCTCGACTCCGTTTCTGTTCTCAGGCAGGCTGCCTTACACCAAGGTCTCTGGATTGCTCACAAAATGTCTGTTGTCCTATTATCTGCCTNCCATGGCCTTCAGTTTATCTCGACTCCGTTTCTGTTCTCAGGCAGGCTGCCTTACACCAAGGTCTCTGGATTGCTCACAAAATGTCTGTTGTCAGACAGCCTGTCCACAGAGCTTAAGCATAAATTGGTAAAGAAGCAAAGGAAGAAGCAATGGCATTTCTTGTAGAAGGTGTATGCTTAATGAGCCAAAAGCTTTTACTACACTAACTAGAACTTATGCAGTATAATTACCAGATTAAGGTCACAATTGATTCAATAACTTAAGGAATTTACAATGAAATCAGGTTGCCAATTAATCAGACGCCAATTAATCAGGTCATTCTTAATGACACAAATCAAATTATGAGATCACTACAGGAAATTTGTGATTAGCTCCAACAACTGCTGACTGTAGTAAAGTCAGAAATGAATAGTGTTACTCTGGGACCTTGTAATCAATATGTAAACTCGTCTGGGTTCTTGTGGTTAGCAAGTATAGGGTTGGCTTCCTTCCCAGGTGAAGTGGTGGTTTCAGGAATTCTGGGTCTGATCCTATCGCTGGTTTGCCAAGTGTTACTGGCTAATTCCACCTTTCTGGAGCTTGTTTTTTAATGTGAGAAGTGGAATAACAGTAATAGCAGTACTGGTCTTTGTTATTAAGCATTTGAATCCCAGCGATGAAGACATACCAAAAAGATCAGACATGGCCCAATAAATGATGTGTACTACCATAGTCAGTTAACAGAGAAACATTGTCAGCTAAGGTGTACAAAAATTGGCACATACTGGTGTGGAAGCAGCTGTGGTCCCTACTATCAGTTTTGTAAATTTGCTGCTAATAATTCTAGAAAGAGAGCTACAGTTTTATACTGAGAGACATAAGCTCCACTTAGGAGCTTATAGGAGGATGCCAATAGGAGGGTGCCAATAGGAGGATGTCAATAGGAGGATGCTCCTATTTGGCAAATTGTGTGCTAGAAGTTTTGGGTTATGAGTTACATGGAAGAAACCATCAGGTATGAATTTAGTAAAATAAAAGCATTCATAACTTTCTTAGGCAACCTGTTCCAGTGCCTCACCACCCTTACAGGAAAGAATTTCTTCCTTATCTAAACCTCTCCTGTTTAAGTTTGAACCCATTACCCCTTGTCCTGTCACTACAGTCCCTAATGAAGAGTCCCTCCCCAGCATCCCTATAGGTCCCCTTCAGATACTGGAAGGCTGCTAGGAGGTCTCCACGCAGCCTTGTCTTCTCCAGGCTGAACAGCCCCAACTCTCTCAGCCTATCTTCATAAGGAAGGTGTTCTAGTCCCCTGATCTTCCTCGTGGCCTCCTCTGGACTTGTTCTAACAGTTCCATGTCCTTTTTATGTTGAGAACATATGTTCCATGTCCTTTTTATGTGCACCAGAACTGCACATAATACTCCAAGTGAGGTCTCACAAGAGCAATGTAGAGGGGCAGGATCACCTCCTTTGACCTGCTATAGAACCTAAATAGGACCTAAAGTACTGTTAGAACAAAAGGGAACTCAGATGCTGTTTTCTTGTCCTTGAAACAATATTCTTGCCCATAATTGAAAAATGCCTCTTCAGAACCATGACCATTATTCAGTTGTTCCCTTTTGGGTGAATGTGCAACTCTGTTGTCAGTAGATCACAATGATGAGTAAGAAGCCTTGGTTCAAATGATCAAGTTTGGTTGGTTTTGTTGTGGGTTTTTTTTTTCATACTAGGATGGAAATTTCCCTGTTCCTGATGTTTCTTCTTGGCAAACACATTTTACTTGTATGTAGGAGCCTTAAACTATTATTTTCTAAGCAATAATAAACTTAAATATAGCAAGCTGAGGCCAGGAGCTTTTTCTTTAAGCATTAAGGTACTCAAAGTACCTTAACCCTTTTTCCTTACTCCAGCACTGAGAGATTTAAAAACCTGAAAAATTTTCATGTCTTAACTCTGAGAACATTTTCCTCTAGTTGTGAATGCTCTATCCCTGGTGGTGTTTAAGGCCAGGTTGGACAGAGCCTTGAGTGCCATGGTTTAGTGGGAGGTGTTTCTGCCCATGGCAGGGGAGTTGGAACTTGATGATCTTAAAGGTCCTTTCCAAACCTAACTATTCTATGATTCTATGAATTTATTAGAAACAACAAAAAAATCTCAAAACCCATTTCCATATGTATAATGTGCCTTGGAAATAGGTTTTGCTAACTTACATGGTGTTCTGTCCTTGGCAAATCTTCCAACACTTGATGGAAGCTCAGAAATTATCTCCCTCCATTTGATTTAAATAGAGCTGCACCTCATTGTTCATCACTGTTGCAAACTCACTTGTTAAAGTTCACAAGATAGCTGCCATTTGTCAGGAGCTTTGCTCTTCATCATGATCCTGAATGTGCCCATTAGGCTTATGATAGGAAGAGAAAAAACTTAAACTACCTAAATTACAGGACCAAGGGACAGGAAATTATTAAGCAAGCTGTTCTGTTGATTAATGGGAAACTAAAGGACACTTGTCACAATCAGATATGTCAGATGATGGGCAGAAAAGATATGGGGATGGTTCAGCAAGCTGTGTTATCAAAGACTTGATATACCCTTTATCGCTGTTAATTGGACAGTCTACGGGTAAATGAGAGATGTCCATTCCGAGGTCCTTACTAAGCTGAAACTATGAAAAGAATTTATAGGATTTATCAACATAGTTTCTGTGTATAATAGTGACCACAAGAGATGCTTGAAAGCTGTTTAGAACCCTGAAGTGTTTGCGATGAAGTAGGTGTGCACTGTCAGGCTGAGAACTGTGGCCTGGGCTGAAGCAACTTGAGGCAGGTTTATATTTCCCTGCAACTGCAAAACCAATGTGTCATGCTTATAGAAGCATAGAATCATAGAATAATCAGGGTTGGAAAGGACCTTAAGACCATCCAGTTCCAACCCCCCTGCCATAAGCAGGGACACCTCACACTAAGCCATGCCACCCGAAGCTTCATCCAACCTGGCCTTGAACACTGCCAGAGATGGAGCATTCACAGCCTCCCTGGGCAACCCATTCTAGTGCCTCATGACCCTAACAGTAAAGAATTTCCTCCCTAGATCCAATGTAAACCTCTCCTGTTTCAGTTTGAACCCGTTACCCTTGTCCTGTCACTACAGTCCCTAATGAAGAGTCCCTCCCCAGCATCCCTATAGGCCCCCTTCAGATACTGGAATATCCACCTTTCTAACAGCTACATATATTCTAGCAGCCATGCATGCTTCTTATTTATTCAACACAACATCCAGTTTTGAAAATGTCATCAATGTTTGTTGCAGAGAATTATGCTCTTCTTTTCCATAGTAAGTGTGCTTCTACAGATCTTTGGCATCTGCTGGGAAGTAGTGGAAACTGGGTGAAATCAAGAAGAACAAAGAAAAGTTAAAGCATTATCTTCTTTAGCTCTAGCTTTCCCATTTATATTTTCATGTTTTCTACTAAAATGCAGAAAGAGAGAGTGGAATTTTCAAATCCATTAACTGCAGCCCTTATTTTTCCAGGGAAATGAAATACTTTCAAGGCAGTGAAAAAAACCTGCCAAACATAGCCAGTCAAAATAAGAAATAAATTGATCATTAAGACTTTAATCTAGGGTTTTTGCAGTAGTGTATGCTTTCAGTGATGTAACTTGGGCTGCACCCTTGGTTGGAGGAAAGCTGCTGTAGATTAATTCTGAGCAAGGCACTCTCTTACATTATCACCTCCTAAAAGAAAAGGAAATTAGAATCTGCAAATTTTGCTAATCCAGAAGCCAGGACACGAAGGGAAAATGATGAAAAAGTCCACAGTTTAGGCAGTGAGATCTAATTAACTGGAAACCTCATCTCTCAAGTGTTCATGCAGCTTCAAGATGATTCAAGGGCACTTCTGAGTGTCAGTGGAAACACTTATGAGACAAAAATACAGATCCAAGGAGTGGTAGTGCCAAGACTGTCTCCCAAGGAAGAGAATTTAGGCTGGTGTTCTGCTAAGAAAGTGTGTAAGTCAGAAGTTCTCTATAGGGTTATGAAAGATGAGCTTGCAGAAAGCCTCCAGTAAGAACATGTACCTCTCATAACTTTGATCAGAGCAATCAAGGTAGGAATTTGCTTCATACCCTCCTATGAAAATAGTGATATGGCCCTTTCAGTTTCATTTTTTAGAGGGGCTGCAGCAGTACTTCAGTCTTTGAGGAACTTGAGAGGAAAACACAGCTTTGTAGTTAAAGGAACATAAGCTTCAATATTTAAGACAACAGAACTTCAGTTTCTTTCACTTCAAAATTACATACGTTCAGAGATCCTGCAGCATCCTGCGGCATCCAAAGCTCTGCATTTCCACCCACAGGAATGCCTTAAAAGCAGTCAATCTTGGTGATGCGACTGTGCACTGAATCTCTATGGAGACCAGAATCCTACCAGCCTTGGGAAACAACAGCAAATCCCGTTTCTTTCTAGTCTCAGCCTTCTCCTGACTGTAGGATGGAGGATCAGCATCAGAGGAGGCAGAAGCCTGCAGGAAGAGGAGACTCTTTGCCACTGGAAGGAAAATGAGCCCTGGTTTTGAACTTAAGAACATACTGTTGGAGTTGGCAATGCACAGACTGTTGGAGTTGGGCACCGCTCAGCAAGTGCTTTGTTTTGAACTAAGTACGTACAGTTTAAGGAAAAATTGGGAAATAAGGGCTCTGTTGGGCAATTAGGATCCTTGTCAAGCTCTCATTAGGTGAGATTCTGCTAAGAAAGCTGTTGGAGAGTCCATGGTTTGGAACGAATCTTGAATAAACCTTCCTTTCTTGCAGTATCTAAGCATATAGAGTAGCATAGAATACTTTATCCAGGAGTGTAATCCCGATCAAACAGCAAGTAACTCACCATGGCTGATACATGACATTGTGAATAAAGCTTCTAACCCCATATGGCTGATCTATTCCCACATTTTTGCCCTTGCTCAAGAAGACTTGGCCTAGACATGACGTATCAAAGCACTCTGTCATGGTATTTTTCTTTGCTAGGTATATTTCTTTTATTGATCTGACTATTAATTCTACATCTACCTTGGCCTGAGAGGCCACAGAAAACACTTCTGAGAAAGTAGGTCTATAATGATTGATTTCTTGTTTAAAATACTTGTCATGTTTTGTGTTATACGGTAATTTATTTCTTTTACCATGTTGAATTTGAATTTTGTGTGAAATGAGCAATCAAACTGTTGTGACTAAGGAGAGGAAAATATTACTGCAAGATTGTCAGCACATAAGTATATCTGATTCCTACCTGGTCACTCCCTACCCACTCTCTTGGTGCACTTATCTTCCAATGTGCATAATGGAAGTGTATTATGCTTTCAAGCATTTTTATACTTGGAAGCATAAAGAGATCAAAGAATCATAGAATCAACCAGGTTGGAAATGACCTTTGAGATCATAAAGTCCAACCTTCACCCCAGCACTGCCTAGGCCACAAAACCATGTCACCAAAGGCCTCATCTACACATTGTGTGAACACTTCCAGGGACAAATA
This sequence comes from Agapornis roseicollis, assembly GCA_002631895.1. Lineage (NCBI taxonomy): Eukaryota > Metazoa > Chordata > Aves > Psittaciformes > Psittacidae > Agapornis > Agapornis roseicollis. Next base: position 11,761 of record NDXB01014477.1, read on the forward strand.
GAAAAGATAAGGATGAAGTAGGGTTTACTTTGTGTGTGTAGCTCTCATAATTCTAAACCTTGATGCTATAAGCTTTGCCAGTACTAAGTTTCTCATCAGTAAGAACAGAAGTTGAGGACAGTGTTGAGGTGGATGTACCAGTACCATCAGGCCATTGTGAGATTCTTATTTCCTGTAAAACAACCTGGAAGTCTCTGAATCAAAGTTGTTTTTTTGTGAATCAGTGCTTTATTGCTAGATATGTGCTGGCATGGGGATGGTTTGCTGTGGCTGCTACTGACAATCTGAGCAAAGCTGCTGGGAGTCATTCTGAAATGGCTGTTTTAGTTCTCAAATATCCAGCACATGAGAACAGCACATGAGAACAGCTGGGGAATTTCTGCCTGTGTTTTGGGGATTAGGTCTGCTTGCATATTCAGCTCTGCAGCTCCAATTCATGGTTGTCTTGTGGCTTTGGTGCTAAAGGGTGACTGCAGCGGCACAAACACTGTTAAACAGAGCAATTTCTGGAACTGCAATGGAGTTGCTGCTCAATATGCTGAAGAACAGCAGTAATGCTGTTGCCTGAAAATATAACTTAGAATCATGGAATCGTAGAATACTTAGGGTTGGAAAGGACCTTAAGACCATCTAGTTCTAACCCCCCTGCCATGGGCAGGAACACCTCACACTAAACCATGTCACCCAAGGCTTCATCCAACCTGGCCTTGAACACCACCAGGGATGGAGCATTCACAACCTCCCTGGCCAACCCATTCCAGTGCCTCCATTACAGTAAAGAATTCCTTCCTTATATCCAATCTAACTTACTGAAGATGGAGTAACAGGAGATTTTTGTCTCAAAACCAAATAAGCATGCACAACTTTNCATTACAGTAAAGAATTCCTTCCTTATATCCAATCTAACTTACTGAAGATGGAGTAACAGGAGATTTTTGTCTCAAAACCAAATAAGCATGCACAACTTTTTCACTTGAGCTGCTGTTTGTTCCACCTTCTGGTGAGAAAATAAAATCACAGAGTCATTGAATAGTTAGGGTTGGAAAGGACCTTAAGATCATCTAGTTTCACTAGCACCAAAAGGAAACAATTTTCTGGAAATATAGCAGATAGAGAGTCAATAGCATTGAAAGAAAATCTCTGCTGTTGTATCTGCACATACTAATGCTGCTGGCTTCGATCAGATGACTAGTAGAATTGAAAAATAGATGATTCATAAATTTTATGGTTTTTAGATTACCCTTTGCAAATATATAGCAAGCTTCTGTGAACTAAAGTGTTGAGTATGCTTGCAAAGATAGGCCTTCCCTATGGGAATGATTATATAGGAAAAGGTAGGAAAAAACCATATCAGAATTTAGATCATCTAAGTAGATCGAGTTATCTGCTGCAGTTAAAAAAGGGGATAGGAATCTAAGTGTGTCTCATCAGTGACTAGTGCTTGAGAAAAATACATGAAGGGGTAGTAAAGAGATTATGTTGGTTTGGAATGGAATAAACAAATGCCACAAGTAAGAATGATCACATCATCTTGTGGGACTTTTAAAAGTCACAACGAGGTAATTTAAGCATTACATCTTACTGAGAAAAATTCTGGTCTTTGGCAGGAAGGTGATACAGCATCAAACAGTGGGTAAATCATTACATAAAATTAGCATCTAATGTCTTTAATTTTTATTATTTTTTTAATTTGAAAATCTGCTACCATTACTGTGTGTTTCCTTGCTGGTGGCATCAATTCCTCACTGCTATGAAGTTAAATAGGTGTTGGCTAATGAGCTATTGATCATTTGATTCAAAGTGAGGGTTTGAATAGACTGATATGGAAGGATAATTCTCTAACTTCACATATTCACATGGTCATCAGTCATGGATTATCAAAGTTACACACTAAAATCTCCTATTGAGTCACCCAAACTGCCTGCCAATATCGCCTGTGAGTAGGGCTGGTCAAGAGAAAAGATAACACCACTGCTGTCTAAATTGAAGTATTCCATATGGATACACCAATAAACAAGAGGAGACAATACGCAAAACTGAAATAATTTTATTCAACTTTCCCAGTCTGTTTTTCAATTCTGACTTTTTTTACTAAAATGGCGTTGTAAAAATAAACATGTTGCTTTCTCAGATGAATCTGATTTGTATTTTTTGGTTGCAGTATCTCTGATCCTGATATTTTGCTATTTATGTTATGACAATCTTATTTCCGTTTCAGAAAACAAAAATCAGATATAGAAATGCAGGACATTTCAGTGGAAACAAAAGTACTATTTTCTAGCCATTTAAAAAAGCTTTGATTAGTTTCTTTTTTAAACACTCTTTAACTATGCAAGGCTAGGTTTCTAACCATATAAAAATTTCTCTACAGCCTTGAGCAAGAAACTCACATCTGTAAGAAGTTACCAATTTAGACATTTCCTACTGAATAGCTTATGTGATTTTCTACTCATTTTGCTGGTTAGTATGTAGCTCCTGAGTTGATCTGTAATTCATATAAAAAGCCTGAGTACTTAGTTCTAGGGTTTTGATTATTTTCTCTGCCTAGTTGACTAAAAACTGGGTGAAAAATGCAGTGTTGCAAATATGGAGTTTTTTCAGTAGGCCAAGATGTAAGTTCTGTGTCCTGCATATGGTTTATGAATTACTAAGCATTGGGATGGGAGTATTTTCCAAACTTCAATTTCCCTTGATTTCTGCCTACACTGTGGAAACAGTGGAAACTGGGCAGAAAATGTGTCTTACTGTTTTCTTCAAGACTCTGAACTTTTTGGGATGGCTTGGGTTAGGACAGGTTTGACAAGGAGGACTGTGGAGAATCACAAGAATATGTCTAGATATGAATGAGCTTTCTAGACTCTTCTTAAATGGAAGAGAAATAGGCATTTCTAGCATAGGGTTTCTATTGCTGTTTGTCGTGGTTTAAACCCAACCAACCACGCAGCTCGTTCACTCACTCAACCCCCCTTT
>NDXB01014480.1:3834-14644 GCA_002631895.1 Agapornis roseicollis
TTTTTTTTTTTTTTCTTTTTAAATAAAAAAAGCCTCTGCATGTGAGCAGTGAAATTACAGCCTTTAATAACCCTGGTGTGGTCTCAGCCAAGCAGACTACATACAGTGGCCCCCAGTCTCTGCCATGCCACTGGGGAGAAGGGCAGGGTGGCTGGGTCTACTGGGCAGCTCATCCCTGGCCCTATAGGCAGAGCAAGATGTCCATCGTCCCCTCCATGCTCTCCATGTGCTGACATCAGTTTAGTAACTGTGGCTGCAGGGAACAAGTGGAATAGAGCACTTCCCATGCTGCCACAGCTCCAGCTTCTCCTGGCTGTGCTGATGCCAGGCCCCGTGCTTGCAGGAGCTTTTCCTGCTATGGCTTGAACATAGTGGCAGTGTGGGCTTTGCTGCAATACACAGGTGCAACAGCCCTGGTCTCTGTGGAAAGTCTGAAAATTTTGGCTGATGGGTGTTTGACTTGAGCTTGTAGTTAAGAGGACAGGAAGGGCATATGGCCTCCTGCACATCCCAGGGGATTTGGGTTAGTGCAGGTAGTGCAAAACCCAGTGAGAAGAGAACACAGAACAGGTCCCCAACTTTTGGGTCTGTTGTTTACAGCTATATAGAATCATAGAATGGTTTGGATTGGAAAGGAACCCCCCTGCCGTGGGCAGGGACGCCACATGCTAGACCATGTCACCCAAGGCTCTGTCCAGCCTGGCCTTCAACACTGAAAGGGATGGAGCATTCACAATGTCCTTGGGCAACCCATTCCAGTGCCTCACCACCCTCACAGGAAAGAATTTCTTCCTTATATCCAATCTAAACTTCCCCTGTTTCAGTTTTAACCCATCACCCCTTGTCGTCTCGCTACAGTCCCTGATGAAGAGTCTCACTCCATCAACCTTGTAGGCCCCCTTCAGATAATAGAAGGCTGCTGTGAGGTCTCCATGGAGTCTTCTTGTCTCCAGGCTGAACAGCCCCAACTTTCTTAGCCTGTTTTTGTACAGAATATATATATTTTTTTGCTGCACTCCTCTTTGCTGCTTAAGACTGAATAATTTTTCTATCACACTTCAGTTCCTGGAGGTAATATACTACCATTAAAAGTGCATTAAAAATAAAAAATAAATCTAATCTTTCCCAGTGTTTTACATCCACGTAAATGCCTCTGGGACCAGGTTGAGTGCCACTGAAACTGAACCACAGCTGAGAGGAGAGATGTGGGCCACTGCTCTTTCCAGTCACTGAGGGATACCACACACTGACTGTCACAGTTTGTGTGGTGGATGATCCAGTGAGTTTCCATGGCTCTTTGTGTGCAGTAGGTGTCATTAAAAACTCAACATTTGCCGTCCTGCCTCGCTGTAGCACTTGGATGGTTGCAGCTCACAGGCACAGTGTGGTCACTCAGTGACTGGTGTGTCAGTTTGTGACTGTCCTAGAGGCACTGTTTTCTCTTGAGCAGAAATAAAAGACGTTTGTGGGGTCATGGTAGCTGTAGGTGCCTGTGTGTGTCCGCAGCAGTCACCTAGACCTAGGAGCAAGAAGAAGAATAAATAAGCTTGCCTTGTCATGGTAATTGGTCTTGACAACACCTCAACATATTCATCTAGTGGCTAAGGTCCTTAACTAGGTTGTGGACAACTATTTTTCTATTCCTAGTTAGGTGCAGACCTTGGAACTTTGGGGCATGCCTTGGTTGTCTGTAAAGGGTTGTCTGATGCTAAAACCTCTTATGGATGCATGCAATGCTCAGATATTACAGGGATTCAGAGTTTCTAGGTCTCTTCTCAGTTATGATACACAAGTGGAAAGATTTGGAAGGAGAGGTAGTGTTGGTTAGAGCTATTGATAATGAAGTGTATTACACCAGCCTCACAGTGGCAGCCTGAGATGTCAAATCTGAAGGGGAAATATTTTGCATTAATATCTTGTCCTGAATGCTCTCTACTTCTACCACCTTTTAATAATGGGGAGAAGTGAAAAACGGTAAATGAGCAAGGATCTCATAGGTCAAGGGTAGGCCAGCCGGTGTCTGTTATTTCATCTTTTTTCTTTGACTTTTACCATTGTCAGGTTGCCTACAAAAACAACAATCCCAAAACAGAGGAACTGTTCAGATTTTTATAGACTGTCTCAAGAAATGTGGTAAAAGACAAGACTGTAGTAGCTACAGGTCTGAGTAAGAAAATTGAGTAAATTCCAGAATTAAGAGGTAAATGTGCAGAGCAAATTTTTCTCTGTATAGCAGACCTTAACAGTCTCTGAACTGCTGCACATTCTGATGATCCTGATCCTTTCCTTACAAATGCTGTCTACAACTTCCTCACAAGAGGATGTAGAGATGGAAGTGCTGATCTCTTCTTTCTAAATGCAAGGGAATGGCTTATATCTGCACCAGGGGAAGTTCAGGTTAGATATTAGGATCTGGTGATCTTAAACGTCTTTTCCAACCTAGCTGATTCTATGGTTCTATGAAAGTCTCTGAGATGCAGCAGCCCTTGGCAGCCCCAGAGTGATTGAGAGGGTGCTCAAGCATTGAAACAAGCTCCTCGGGGAAGGGGCCGTGGTGCCAAGCCTGATGGTGTTCAAGAAGCTTTTGGACAGTGCCCTTAGATATATGGTTTAATGTTTAGGTTGCCCTACGCAGAGTCAGGAATTGGACACGTGAGCTTTCTAGGTACCACACTTTCCTTAACTCGGTTCAGTCATTAGGTCTTTATCTGTCTACCTCATGTCCTGCACATCTGAGTGAGAAGCTGAGAAAAGACTAGAAGCTGGCTTGCAAGTTTTTCACTGTTATGTCATCTTATTAGCCTGAAATAAATTCTGAGGCGTCAAGAAATGTTTTAGTTTGAAACACTAGAAATGTTTCTGTACATTCTGTAATATTTCTTTTTTACATGATAACAGCACCATCTTCTCACTTTTTGTAATTCTGGTTTCAAAACTCTACTGAACGGAGAGAAACAATCCTCATTCTGAGTAACATGCATGTTAAGTGGACTAAACAGATCAGATAAGAGTGGTGAAGGTTCTTATTTTTATGGACAAGTCACAAATCAAAAAAATTAGTTGATTTCTCCCCTTTCCAAAATCATATGGACAGTGAATTATTTGTTCCTAAATGACTTTGGATGCCTAACGAGACGTCAGAGAGGTGGGCAGAGCTCAGGCTTTCCTGAACTCTTAGTCCGCTGCCTAAAAATTCACAAAGTGATTTTTAAAATTCTCCATAGTTGTTTTCTTCTGGGGAATGAGATGCTTCACACCTTTTTCCCTTTCCAGGATTTCCTCCTTTAACAATTAAGAGATAAATGATTTCTGGGTAATTCTATTTTTAATCCAGTACATCATGACTGAAATGCAGATCCTTTGCAACAGGATGTTCTTGTGAAAGCAGGACTGTTTAAGGTGAGACGAGGAATCTCTAATGGAAATGTTTGCCAGACCTGTGACAGAAAAGTCTGACAGTCAGTGCAAGTCAAAAAAACAGAAGCATACCTGAGAAAAGTGAAACAAGCAAAAGGTTGAGTGAAGTAGATCCCCTGAAGCTTACACAGTGTTGTACACTGGGAAACTTACACAGAAAGAGAGACTGGTACAAGTGGAAAAAAATGCAAACATCGCCTCTTACATCTTACCAATGTGCTAAGTCCTGTAACAAAAATATTCTGAAAGGTATCATTGAGCCCAAAGGAGCCCATACATCCCATGTTGCAGAGCAGCAAGCGCTGTGTGTGTAGATTATCATGGTCCAAAAGCTGTGCTGTCCTGTTGACTCAAGAACAGTGCCATGTAGACATGGTGTCCTTGTGCTACTTTTGTGTCACTTTTCCCTGCATGAACTGTTGTTTTGGGGTTGTTTTTTTGTTTTGTTTGTTTGGTGTTTTTTTTTTCTGGGATAAAATGTTACTAAAAGTTCATTTCAGAGAAGACCTGAAAGAAGCTGTAGCACAACACAATGTGAGAGTTACCTCATGCAGAAAGACTCATTTAGGACTTTGTACTTCCCAGGAAACACTTAGGACAATAACAGTAAATGAACCAAAAGCATCAGCTTTTATTAAATATCAGATTTTTCAAATATAACAAAAGTCCTAAAAGTCTATTGAAAGCTGGAACACCTTTAGATACCAGACACAGTATCTGAGGTGCCACCAGGTAAAGCAATCAATCATGAGTGTGCGTTTCTGTGGGCAAATGCAACTCCCTCTGTTCAAGTATATGAAAGCAGTACCTTAAAATGACTCCAAAGCTATAATGGTATCATGAAAAGAGAGCATAAATTCCTTGGTTAATCTAGGCAGCCAATTGGTGTGAAATTTCATGTAAGCTTAGTTTTAACACCCTTTGACATTTGTTTTGCAGTTTGGACTTTTTTTTTCTTTTTAGATTTTTTTTCCTTCTCTTAAGTCTCTTACAAAAAGTCTTTGAAATCAGATGATGTGTGAAACTTAACCACTTCTGGTTTAAAATTCATATATTTGGAGATTATTTTTGGTTTTGAGGACTACATATATATAAATACAGACTCAATAATAAAAGAAGTCCTAGTGTCACGGATGCTAAGTTTTTCTGATTTAACAGCTGATTTAAAACTGAAATTAGATTTCATTCCATTTCCAGCCATTATCCATGGTGTAACTAAGCAACACCATCTTCATATTATTGATGGAGCTGAGTGCACACAGATCTTGCTAACTGGGATGGGCGTAACTACACTCTTTTTTAACCAGTAAACCCTGGACTTCAACAATAATGATTTTCTGCTAGTGATCATGGAGCTACTGGTGCAGAAGCATTGATGTGGAGCTTGGTGTGTTCTTCAGTGCAAGGCTCTTCTGTCCCTATTCATCTACATGGAATTCTTATTCTGAAGTGGTAAAAAAGTCATGTAAGTTGCTATGCAAAACCTCACAACAGGTAATTAGGCTTCTGTAAGTGTGAGCTATACCTCATTTAGACTTGTAAAATCAGGGAAATAATAAAACAGTTGGCATTCTCCTCACTTCTACCACACAAGAGGAATGCATTTCATTTTTCCTGCCACTATTTCATCTCACTGACCATTGTCTCCATTCTTATCTCTGGCCCTTCTGACAGAAAGGCTCTTTTTCTCCCTTTAATGTCTCTTCTTCAAGCACCTGTTTCCAAAATAGCATTTCTGAGTACTCCTGCACTAAGTGTAGCAGAGCTCAGGGAAAAAGAGCAACCTAAGAAAGGTTTGCACATCGAATGGGGCAGAGTTAGGGATGGTGTGATACAGCATCCATGGTCCCCAAACAGCCATAAATATTTTCCAGATGAGGCACTGCAAAGGGCTGAAGCAGGTGAGTCACATAAGTGAGTGTCTGCTTGTGGTCTTTGCCTAACTCTTCTGGAAATAGACATTTATGGGGTTTGAATGGAGTTAGGAGTTTGGATGGAGTCAATCAAGTTTATTTGAGGTTAATTGAGGCTAATTATTTTGGCCCTAGTGTTGACATGGCTGGAACTGGCATGGATGTGGAGATGGCAGTAGCAGCTCCAGGCAGGGCAGGTAGGGATGTCTTGGAAGAGCTAGGAAGGTGGGAAGGGAATGAATAGGTGGTACCAAGCAAGACACAGAGCACTACTGTCTTTCTAAGCACAACCCAGCTACCCAAGCAGAGCTTCGGAGGTGTGTTGTGTCAGCAGTTGTGGGAGGGGAGAAGAGTGTGTCATGTGTGAGCAGATGGCCTGAGATGCATTTCCTTGATACTGTGGGTTTGTGCTGCAGACATTATACTCCACCTCCACTTGTCTCAGCAGTGTCATTTTGAAGATGGTCGAGGATGTCAAGTCAAAGGTGATAAAGGAAAGCTCTCTTTCTGAGAGTGAGGAATAATGATCTGAGGACCAACTGAGGCATAAAGCCTTGATATTGCACAGGTCTGAGTGCTGTGCCTCTCATCTAGCACTTAGTTAACTTTATCTGCTTGTGGAGGAGTCAATGGTAGCATTCACAGGCTTACAGCTTGGCAGCTGCTTATGTACTGTAGAACAATATTCAGAATTCATCCTCTAGGACCAGCCTTAAAAGAGGGAGGGATGCAGACTCTCTACTATCAGTGGGATCCACAAAAGAGGTCAAGTTAAGACAAAACACATTCTCAGGATAACACCTATCTGTCTGCAGTTTTTGACCTGAGTTTTCTAAGCCCAGTAAATATATACTCACTAATGCAAAATTCCATGCTGGCTACATGGATTTCAGTTAACTTTCTGCTATGAAAGTGTTTCAATTTTAACAATAGCTGTCACTCCCAATATAATGCAGAAATAGTTTAGTAATATAGGCCTTAAAACACTGGTCTGATAAATATTTACATTACTTATTTTAAGTTAAAAGCTTGGTTGTGAATTGTTTTCATTCCAGAAGTGTAAACATCCTTCTAGAGTATGCACTGTAATGTTGAGATTGAAGTCACCCACTCTATTTGCCTGGTCGTATTTTACCAGTGCAAAAATATTTTTTAGTGGATGCTGATAAAAGTTTCTCCCTCCCCCCCCCTTTCACTGGACAAATATCCTTCTTTTCTGTACAATACAGAAGGGAAAAATAATGCTAGGTACTTACGGTAAATGAGTATTCAGTCAGAAAAAAAGCTTCAGTTCTTTATTTGTCATATGTTTAAATAGAAATTTGAATACATGAACATAAGCCACAGGCCTTCTTTGCAAAGGGCATTTTTCTGGTGATAAATTGATTTTACTTATTGTTTAGTTAATGTTTTATGCTTATTTGATAAAGAAAACAGCTTTATAAAATGAGAAAGAAAAGCTATTTAAGGTAACAGCATAAAGAGCCTCAGCTGAGAATTGACGAGCAGTAGTAGATAAATAATGGTATATGGGTTTTGAACTGGAGTGCCAGCCATATTCATGTGGTGAAAGGGAAGGATTTGAATGATGGCAACAGAATGCAAGCCTCCCCAGTATCATCAGAGTCTGAAGTGGCTGTAGAAATTCAGTCAGTCATTTAATAAAAACACCTCTTTTACTATGGAGGCTGTAAATTATACAAGCCTGTCAAGTTACAGCTCTGCCTTTGTGCTCAGCATGATTGTAATGTTCTCAGTCCATAATTTAGAAAAGGATTAAAGTTCTCCAATGCTCTGCTGTTTTTACAATGTTTTGGTGATAATAAGATTACCTCAGCCTTCCTCTCTCATGTGAAAATGCTGCTAGAAAGACATACCATATATGAAGGTGGGGTTTTCTCACACACATTCATATATATGAGAGGGAGAAAATACATGACAGTGGTGTCTGGCATCAAAATCTTATTGTGGGGCTGGAGATGCCTCGTTACTCACGGATATTGAAGGCATGCAGCTAATGTATGGCTTTTCTCTGTACAAGTCTTGATAAGTATTTAAAATCATATCAGTAAAGGTTCTGTTTATTAAAACAAAGTAGGGTTTTGTTTGTTTGTTTTTTGTTTTTGTTTTAGAGGACCTGTTGCTGGAAAGCCAAGTTTCTTGGCATTGTTCATCAACTGGATAAGCCTCAGAAGGAGAAAACCATTGCAACTGTTGTATGCCAGAAAGTTATAGCAGAACATCTTCTACCATAATAAAATCATGTTTTTAAAAGCCAGGGAATGGAAGAAAATTATACATGCTCTGCCAGTGTAAATTTCCAATTTTCAGTAGCAGGAAGCTCTGATTTCTCTCATTATTTGCCTCAACACATCAGGTCTTCAGTCTGCAACTGGATTTAGACTCCTTCTTGCTGTTTCTGTAGTCCTGTCTGTAAATTTTAGGGCATGTGAGTATCGTATTTTTAAAGAAATTAGAAAAGTATTGCATTGACAAGTTGGTTTTGGCTTGGTTTTTCAAAGATGACACTATGAAGCCACATAGAAATAAGGCAGGGGTCTTGTGGAGGAGAGATTAGTCAGCAAAAGTGCTTGAAAGTTAGGCAAAGATGCATGAAAAACAAAATTTGTCATATGCTGCTTCAGTATTGCTCTATCTCTTACACATACCAGACATACTTAGGTTTTAATTCCTGTGCAAAAACTTGTGTTAATATCATTTGCTTGAATTATTTAGGAAAATGAGAGGATTCTAGAATATATCAAAGCCCTAGTCCTCACCTAGAGTCAGAGCCTACAGCCTGTATTATAAAGGAAAAATAAGGCCATAAAAAATACATTAAATTCTTTGTGTTCTAAGATCTGGGACCAGACAGATCCCCTGGAGTTAGCTATTATTTCAGCTATCCCCCTTTATGAATGACCCCAGAAAGCAATTGTATCAGGAAGGGTTGACTGTCGTCCATGAACATCTTGATCATGCCTCTTTTCCCTTCCACCCCGATACTGTGAGGAGGAATGGAGTAATTCGGCCATCTTTAGTCCTTAAGAGTCTCCCCAGGCTGGATGAAGGGCAGTTTTATGTGGTACATTGTAGATAACTCTGGTATCACTGAGCTGTTGTCAGCCACAGTCCATTCCTCTGGTGTGGAACAGCTGGCTCTCAGAGCAGTTCAGCTGCCTGCTTCAGTTGTGCTGCCCTGATTGTCCTTTACACGCTGTTTCTGTGCAGATGCAGAGGAAAATCTGTCTGCAGTGCCATTGATGTCTGCAGTGGACCATGGTGGAATTGAACAAGCTGGGAAGTGTTCAAGGCCAGGTTGTACTGGGCTTTGAGAAACCTGCCCATGGCAGAGGTGTTAGAATGATAATCCTTAAGGTCCCTTCCAACCCAAACCATTCTAGGATTCTATGAAACCTGTGCTGACCACCTGAAAAAACTCCTTGGGAGAGCACTTCAGATACCACACATGCTCATGTATATCTCTGCAGCTGGGAAACTGGTGGGGGTGGACCATAGTAGGCAAGAACGAGAAGAACCATCCTTTCTGTGCAGCCTCTTGGAAGAACTGTCATTGTAGATCCCTATCTGTTTACTTCTGGACTTTGAGGCAAGGGCATTGAGCTGGCATCGCCCTTTCTGCTCTCCCCCTCAACTCTTTATGTGTGCACTGCATCAGAAGCTGTATTTGCAGCCAGTGTGGTCCAATCAGGCTAGCCTGAAGTAGGAGGAGTCAATACACACAACAGGTACCACTGTTGCCTGTGTTCCTTTGGACGAAGAGCAAGTGGAAGATTGACAAACTGGGGCAAATCTTGCAAAGGGCCTCTAGGATGGTAAGGGATGGAGCATGTCATGTACAAAGGGAGGCTGAGGGCACTGGGTTTGTTCGTCCTGGAGAAGACTCAGATGGACCTAGGTGCAGTCTTCTACTGGCTAAAGGGGAGTTATAGAAAAAGCAGAACCAGATTCTTCTCAGAAGTGCACAGAGAAAGGACCAGAGGCAAGGAGCACAAGTTTCTACAAGAAAAAAATCTGGGGTTTGATTAGAAAAGATTCTTCCCAGTGAGAGTGATGCAGCACAGGAATAGGAGGCCAGGGAATATGAGGGATACCCATCCTTGGAAGCTGTTCAAACTTGACTGGATGTGGCCCTGTAAGATCTTATCTAGCTTTGGAATTAACCCTCTTGTGAGCAAGGGGTTGGACTGGGGACTTCCAGAAGTCCCTCCTCACCTGAATTATCCAGTGTCTTAAAGTTTAAGCAGGCTGCTCTTGGTACTCCAGAGCCACTTTCTATCTCATGTTGCCAATCTAGGTGAAATCTTCCCAGAATTGCTTGGTCAGTTAGAGCTTATAGATAGTGCTGCAATGTGTGCATCTCATGATACCGCATGGAAAAGAAAACCTGCTTTAGTTCCCCTGGTTATGCCTCCTTAAAAGGTTTTTCCTAAACAGTAAGCTAGGAAACCATAAAACCAGCTCAATTTTGTGTACTTCCTTATCATCCCCCCTGCTTCCCTCATTCAAAATCTCTTGAAAACTTTGCTTAGTCAGCCTCAAGTTTCCTAAAGGGACACTCTACGCTGGGATAATATCATGCCTGTGAAAGTTCAGGCTGATTATTTTCCATCTAGAGGGAGAGTCAAAATTGGGCTTATAATGGAGGTCTTGTTTCAAACAACGATGAAAGAATTTAGCATTTATGACATCAGTGGGGTGGCATGGGTGTGGAGTTGCATGCAAACAGGGGGAAGCTGGGCTCTTCTATGCACCAGTGGTTTTGTGAAGGAGTCTTTCACTGATGGAGGTTTATTCAAGCCCACCTAAACACATGTATATATTTATTTACTAAAGCAAACCAGACTACAAATGAGACCAGAATCCACATTTAAACATCCCCACAAGCAACCTCTCTATGACAAATTCTTTCTCCAGCCCTGCTTAAGAAAAAGCCTGGGAGAGTTTATTTTCCTCAGGCTTTACAACTCATTGTTTTCCACAAAAGCACCCCTCTGCTTTTCCAAGAGTAAGGATAATTCTGTGGCTAAAGCACATGACTAGGACTTGGGTTTTTCTTCCCAGCTGTTGCACAGACTTCTTGTGTGTCCTTGAGTAGATCTGATTAATCTTGATGCACATCTGTAAAATGGATGCAGTGCTCTTTTTCCGCATTCACAGGAGCTGCTGTAAGCCTTTTAGACCTTTACAAGACAACCAGGTAGAAACAGAAAGAAATATGCACACAATTTTGTGTACAAACGTGTGTGCTAATTGAGGAAACAGTGGAATTTTTTCTACCAGAATGTATTTGTCTGAGCAGCTTATTAATTCTGGCTTATTAATTCAAGTTTGCATGCAAGGTCTGTTTTTAGAAAGCTTATGGGTTTTCCTCCCAAACTGAAGAGATGTTTGTTTGATTGAGTCTTTCTTCTTTTCTTTTTTTTTTTTTTTTTTAAATGAAAATGAGAAAACTCAAA
>NDXB01014480.1:19554-39941 GCA_002631895.1 Agapornis roseicollis
CCCCCTTTTTTTTCCCCTTTTTCATTAAAAATGCTATTGTTTAATAGCAAAGGGAGAACTCGTGTTAGGAGAAAGGCTTCAGCTTCCTGCTTGCTGCCTCTTTTCTATCTAACAGAAGTCCTTGAAATGAATGTTTCCTTTATTAAAAACTGAGCCTTCTCCAACCCACACAGTTTCACAACACTTGATAGAATGCACATTTTTCCAGTGTCTTTGTTTTTTGTTTTTTTTTTAAGCAATGTTCAACAATAAAAAAGAAAGTCAGTAATGGGGCCATATTCAGCGTAACTGGGAGCAGCTCCCTCCCGTCTCAACAGGAGGTGCGCTCACTTTCACCAGAGCAGGATTTGCTAGCATGTGGACACCTCGTATTTAGGATTGTCACTGTTCTACCAAGAGTGGCTTATAAACAACCTCCGATCTGTGAGTCTATTTACTTGCTGTGCAGCTTGGCTGCAAAAGAAAAGAGGGGAAAGGCAGTGAGCACAGGATCTTTACCTAAAAGCTGGCTTTATTTCCCTCCACTGGTTCTGCTGCCTCTCTGCCTGCTGCTCAGAGCTGGCTGGCACCTCTGAGGAAGCCGCCACGTCACACCTCACTGGAGTCGGGGAGAACGTGGTGGGTTTGCTCTGGAGGGTGGAGGGTGCATGAAAATATTTTCTGTGGTTTCAGTTTGCATGTCTGCATGGAAAAGTCTAGTGAAATGTAATAGGTATGAATCCAGGAGGGTCCGCAGAAATATGTGAGGACAGATTTCAAGGAAACCAGTGCAAAAACCCCAAAACCTTTTCAGGGGAAGGAATATTCCCAATAAGCTTTCAAAATCTGCTATATTTTTTTCTGTTAAATTCCACAGGAGTTTTCCATAGGGTTGATCACAGCCTCCCCTCTTCCAGGCCTTACATTTTAATGAACTGAAAGAGGTTTGCTCTGTGCTCACTTACACTGCATCTGTCGTCAGTGGCACTTCACTAGCAGCACTGAAACCTTTCTGTGCTTGCACTGCTTTTCTGAGACAGTGTGAAGTCCCCGGTCTTGGGTGAAAGAGCTGCCTTTAACCTAATTTAGTCTTCCAAATTTCAATTAATACGACAAACATATCCTGCAAGATCATATCCTTCCTGTTAGGTTTATTTCCGGATGCACAATGCCCTGATGTAACCGTTCTGCAGATGCACCCCTGACACCCACAGCCATCTCCTCCCAGAGATCATAAAGCCAATGATGTTGGTGCAATGGATGGAGAGGGAGCCTGTCCTGACTAACAGCCTGGGCTCCTCTGCCCTGAGGAGCCTGGTGCAGCTGCTCTGTCCAACTGGGTTGTAGCAGTGCCCATGGAATTAAAGCAAAATAATGTTTATTATTAGATACAGCTTTCTGAAAGGCTTAATGAACCTGACTTCCTTCTTTGAATGCCTTGAATTAGGTTAATACTATGGTCCCTATAAAACTCACTCATGAGGAGAGATGCTAGGCATTACAAAACATGCAGGGTCAGAGGTAAAGGTGAGTTTCTCTGCCTGGGGCTGGAACAGGTCTGCAAGGCTACGAGGGAGTACAGAACAGCATCTTGGGATCTTGGCAGCCCACAGGCTGGAAGCCCCAGAGTTGGTGTGTAGCTGTTTCTGCCAGTTGCATGTGACCTCACAACACTAAAGCATTGCATGACACGAGGCATTCCTCCAAGAGAGGGATTTAAGGTGTGCTGAACATCAGAACTTGTTTCTCATACACCCTCTCCTTGTGAAATTTTTCTGTGGTTCTCCCACTGGTGGGGAAATTCCACTACTGCTAATACTAGTTACTCTCGAAAAGCCTCTCTCCTGCCTTTTTGACAAGTAATAGCAAAAAGCAATCTCCCATGCTCTGTGCTTCCCTGTACGCAACTTTCACTTCTTCTCCAACCAGACAGCTTTATTGCTTTTCTTTTTATTCCTCCTTTACTCATAGCTTCAAACAACACAGACTTGTCAGGCTTTTTTCTCGTGAATCTAACAGGAACATAGATAAATTCTTGCTAATGTGATCTTCAACTTGAAGGCTACAGTCATAGGCTGTGTTCTGGTTCCTTTGTTTTGCTGTCACTGTGTAAAAGAACGGGGATTTGAGAAGAAATTTTTAGCAAAATATGTTTCCCTGGACTGGATGGGGCAGAAGCACAAATGTATGCTGGGAAGCTCAGCAGAAGGATTGGAAGAGTTGCAAGCTCAGGAAGGCTGGCAGTGTGAAAAGATCATATATAGTTCATCTAAAATGCACCTTTCAAAAAAGGATCAGGGCCAGCATTGTCTTTAAACAGTCAAGTCACCTTAGTTTGACCTAATGTTCTATCTGTTAGGCTGTCACAAGCTACCTTAGCCCAAAGACTGTTTACAGATCTCACCACCCAAAGCTGCTCTTGTATTTTGCTCTGATGATTTAATGTGCATATGTGTAGTAGCCTGTCAAAGGGCAGAGGGTTCCCTATGCTGAGCTAAGCCTCCCTTGGTACTGAATGAAACATATGGGCAGCTTGCTAACAGAGATCAGAGGGCAAGCAGAAGTGAAGTCTACAACCCAGACTCCAAAGTATAAGCTTGACACAGTCCCATCAAACTGAGTGTGGGAATGCTGTGGTATCGCTCCATCTTGACATTTGGGAATTGAAGCACAGATGCACACAATGGCTTGATCAGACACAGGAAACCTACATAGGACCTCAGAACTGCACCCGTTTCAGAAGTCTCTGTCCAGTGTTTTACTGTAAGAGCAATGCTCTTCTCAGAACAGTTTTCCCAGGATCTTGCAGTCTGTGCTGCTAAATTTAACTGTAATGAAGTTCAGAAATAATGATTATTGTTCTGAAAGTTTGATGGCAGCAGAGGGGAAGCCCTGCATGCGTAGGTGAAGTGATGAAATGAGAATGTCAAACCAGAGGATTAACAGAATAGGTGCTTTATCTGCAACACTTTCAGTTTTGCTTAACAATACTAACCCCCTTCTGATGTGCACTTTAATTTCAAGCAATGAGTGCATCAGTGCCGTTTACTTTCAATTTGAATCACAGTAATTTTAAGCTGATTGCAGTCCCATGAAGCACCTACAGTCTTTATTCCCCACCTTTGTGAACAAACTCCTAGTATCTAATGATACCTCCATATCCTCCTCCTTCTTAAATGGGAGCATGGAATATTTTTGTCATGATGCATGCATATCTTGATTTATTTCTGAAGCCTGTAGAATAGCAGAAGTCACAAACTAAGCCTGAAATTGTGTGGGTGCATGGTAGATTGTGATGCATTTAGCATGTGATAATTAAAGCAGAGGAAAGAAGTCTGGAAGTTTCTATGAGACAGTGTTGCGCTTTCAGCAGCAGTTGATAATTTACAAAGAGGAATTATCCTTCCTTCCCCACTGGTAAATCTGGTGGAATAATAATGTGGTGATGATGCTGATGATGGTAGTCTGCTGGATGCTAAGATTATTGTCCTCTTGGTATGTTTGTAGAAACCTGCAATGAGCAGGACAAATCACTGGAAAACTATTGAAAGATTCCAAAGACACTTTACACAGGAATTTGGGTTTCTCCCACAGTTTACAAATCCTTTCCTGTACTGTTCTTTTTACTAAAAGAGTCCTACTTGTGCTGTCTGAACAGGCCACATGAACCAGACCCACTTGTATAAACACAGTTGAATAAAGTTGTGCAAAGTAGGAAGTACACTTGCAAGCAGGTAGTTCCTTTTCTTGCTGTGTTCTTCAGGATCTTTACTATAACAGATTACCAGACTCTTTCTTTTCGGGGGTTTGTTGTTTTTTTTTTTTTTTTTTTTTTTTTTTTTTTTTTTTTTTNCCTGACATTCCAGAGACTCCTTAATTTACAATTCCATAGTTCAATCAACCCCATTCTTCAATCCCACCTTTTACTTGTCCAGTTGCAAATCCTTTTGCAACTGAATTATTTGACTTTTATTTAAAGTTTCCTGAAGTATTTCCCTGTTTGTTCTTAATGCTTAATTTTGTTTTCTTCACAAACATTTCTATACACAATACCAATAGTGAAAGCAGTAACAGAATTGATACAGATAAAAAGCAAAAACTATGTTCATGTTCTGTCAAAAATTCCATGGTTTAAGAGGGTTATATCTTATTACTTCACATTGACACGAATCACATATTTCACAATTGCATCCCAAGGTAGGTGTTTAAAGGAGATTGAAGGAATTGCTCCCTGGAGATCCCTCTCTGTCTGCCTCAACTGCACAGGGAGTTGCAGAGAGATAATTAGATTTCAGATGTAGTCTACCCTAAATAAGGAACAGAAGCTGTAGTGCATTGCTGTGCTTTTGAAGATTTTAGCCTCTTTTTGCCTGTAAAAACTAGAAACCCTGAATTTTATAGAGCCTTCTTGGATTTGGTCCAGAAACATCAGCTTTGCTGTTTGTTCTCTAGGAAAGGGAACCCCTGTCTTATAGAAGTTTCTTTCTTTCCTTCAAAATATAAAATAAACAGATAAATGCAGATCAGTGTGCCTCTGGCATCTGAGTTTATGTGCTTGATGCTCTGGACACTAATCCTAGAGGAGCCATATGCCGGGTGCTATTGCTGTATAGGTGTTATGCCTAGCAGGATGGCTGCAGGCTGGCAGAGAGGAGTTAACTGGTGGTATCTAGGCTCCATGTGCACAGAGCAACTGCTAATCTGCAGATGAATGTGTTCCAACAGGAAGAATAAATCTTGTCTGTACCTGTGCTTGTTTGCTCTTGCTGAAGCCAAATTGCAGCACTGCCTGCCAGCCTGGCCTGGGGCTGTCTTGCAGGCTCCAGCACCATCAGCCATACTTCTTGCTTGGCTCCAAGTCAACATCATTGAGTCGGAGGATCTTGTGCAAGTGGAGGGCAGCAGGAGAGTCAGTATGTGTGTGCGAAGACGGCAGGACACAGGGACATCCCATATGTGGGTTTGCAGTGTGATTGCTCTCTGCCCCGTGCTTACCTGCCCCATCCCATCCACAGCACTCTTAGCTCATCATGGCTCTCCAGCTGTCCTTACACACACACTGTTTGTTTGTCTCCCAGGTGACTGCAGTCATACTTATGAATTGTCTCAAATCTCAGCATTTCAGCACAAATGCTGATGGATGTCACTGTCACACGTCTGTGCTGCTCCCATGGTGGGTGAACCCCTGGAATCTTCGGTGACCATGCGTGCGAGACCATGAAGCAAAACTTGTTTGAGCAAGTGCCTTTCGATCCAGCAAGCCTCAGCAGAGAAACCTAAAGACAGACTAAACGAAGCTAAACAGAAAGAGAAGGATTTAAGGCATGCTTTTCACAAGGTGAATAGTTGCTTCTGGGTTTCTTCTCCTTTGGCTTTCTTAGCTAGCCTTTAGCTTTTCTCTGAAAATCAGGCTGCTTGCCATGAATTTGGGGAATTGAAATAAATCTGGAACCCTTTTGTGCAGCAGTCGCTGTAATGGGATAAGTATTTGCAAATGGCAGCTGTTTTGTTGCATTTGGCATGCTGGGGAACACAGGGTAGGAGAAGCCACCTCTGCCACTTGCTAGCACTCACAGGGAAGTGATGCTTGCAAGGCAAGCTCATTTGTAAAAGAAATGTAAACCAAAAACAGCATACCCAAAAGTCATCTAAAACAAAAGTCATCTTAAACCCCAACAAAAGTCATCTAAACCCCAACAAAAGCCATCTAATACACACTCACTGCTGGCCTTGCCTTGCAGGCTGATGTATTGTTTTTGCTACAGCCACGAAGCAAATCCGTCAGCTCAAGTTTTTCCTACTGGACAGTGTCTGTGAGAGAAACTGTTTCCATTTGTGGGCCTAGAGAGTTAAAATGAGTAAAATAACTCCTCTGCTTACGGCTAACCTGTCAGAAGAGAGGCAGATGTTGGCCATTGCATTTCCACTCTCATCCAAACTTGCTCAGTGTTTGGAGTGGACAGATTTGAGCTTTTCAGTTGAACGTGGTTCCAGATGCAAAGCTTTGTTCCAGCTGCTCTGAGAGGCTTTTTGGATCTCCTACTTGGCTGGGGACCATCTCTGACAGGAACTTCAGGAGCAGAGCCTGAACTTGTACCTTCTGCTTAGAAAAAAACAAAACACCTCAGGGCAGAGTGTGCGGCCAAGGTACTCATCTCTCCTGCAGCCCTCTGCTGTGCTGCCTTCTGCCAGCCGAGGAGGAGGTGCCTCTTCCTCTCCTCTTGCATAATCCTAGGTACAGTCAAGCCCTCGTTTTTCTTCGGGTTTGCATTTTTTCCCCTCCAGTTGTTTGCTAATGTATCTCTCTGGGACGTGCTCTTTGCCTCATCCTTGCTATTTCTGCCATTTTTCAGATCACCTGAAGGAGCTAAGGTGCAGGTTAGTCCATGTCATCCTGGTCATGGCACTGGTGCTGTGGAAGTGACCATAAATCCTGAGATTCAGCAGGAGCTCATCCAGTGACTGCCATGCACTCATGGGTCTGCTCAATGCAAATAATTTGTGATGTGTCTTTAGGCTGGGCTGCTAAGTTGCAGGTTAGGGGCAGGTGAATCAGAAGTAACTGCAGAAGGATGAGGATGTGCTACTTAGCCACCTCCATCCTCCACTTTGGGTATCTATAGCACAAAGCAGGAAAAGGAGAGGAATGGATTCGGTTGCTAGTAGTTCATTTAATGCAACACTGATGGGGCTGCAGCAGAGGCTGTCCTTGGTTCCTGGGTGCAGTACCGATCTGGGCTGTGCTGCACTGCCTGTGGAGCTGCACATGTTTAATGTTTTCCCTGTGTGCACCTAGGACTGTGTCTCCTCTGCTCACTGCCTGGGTGGGACACTGGCAATGTCCACAGTCTTTTTGTCATGTCTGAGTTATTTCTGCTTGCAAGTTGGTGCCATTATGAGATGCACTGGGACTGGCTGGCATCCTTAAATAGGAGGGGCTCAGACTTGAGTTCCACTGTGCTGCAAACGGAGTTGACTTTTTCCACCCCTCAAGGAGAGTCCTTCTCCACAGGTTAAGGACTGTCCCCAAAAGTTGTGGTGGCTGCTCCTTAGGCACCTTTCCATGTGGAATGGAATGTACTGGAGCATCCCTCAGGGCCAGGGAGGTGCAAACCTGCCTGACTTTGCCTGGCAGCTGCAGAAGTTATGGGGGGAGGAAGTGGAGCAACGAACTGCCCAGTGCTGAGGCTGCCACAGCCTCACCACTTTAGGAAATAAGCTGAGGGCAAGTTCTCTCTTCATGCCATGGTTCTCTAATCTTGCATTTCGTACAAGCTCAGTGCCTGGTGCCGTGCATCTGGAGGAGAAAACCTGCTGTGGGATGCTACTTTAGTTGTGCAACAAAGCATGTGACTGGCCTGGTGGCAGGTAAGGCTCTTCTGGGCTGAAATCACCCATATTTTGTTCCTTGTCTGGATTGCCCTGCTCTGTGACTGCCTTGCTGCAGATGGCAGCTACTCATAATCCCTTCCTCTGGCAGTTTAACCAGTGCTCTCCAGTCACAGATATGGTGACTCCCGGGGTGTGCGACTGGTTCAGAAAACATGCCAGCTGCCATGGGAGTCTCCTTTCTGTGAGCATGGTCCAGGACAGCCCACGGCCCTGGCGGCTTCTCCTTCCCTCTGGAGCTGCTGGGGAACGGAAACTGCCACTGTTCCTGTCTGGGAGAACACTGTGCCCAGCAGGGGCTGGAGGGCAGCTGCTCGATGGAGGTGTGACACCTCCAAAAGGTGCCTGTGAGCTGGCTCCCACTTTGCTCTCCCTCACTTCCTCTGCTTTTCTTACCACCTCTTCTTATTATTTCTCCAGCTCCTGGCTGCAACTTCATCCTCACCCTCAGTAACCCTTATATCATACCACAAAGGGGGTGCAGCAGCCAGCGTGGTCCTGTTTTCCTGGTGCCAGGTTTGCTGCACCCTGGCTATTCGTATTTTTTGTTAATTGCAAACACAGGGAATCTTATAAAGGACCTAGAATAAAACCTAGACAAGATTTAGTGTGCTTAGTGATATGACAGTGGGCAGTATTTTATCCCACTTTTTCCCAGGTTGGAAAAGGTCCCTGGGGAATAAACCTGGGCTGCTGGTAGTTTCTGCTTGGGCTGTGATGTGGCCTGTGGGAGGAAGCAGTTTAAAGAGTGATTTAAGGTTTTAGGGTATTGGGTAGAGGCTGGGAACAGCTGGGACTCGCAGCTATCAGCACAAGGGAGTGCCAGCAGAGGCTATAGGAAGTGATGCCTTGTAGGGGACCTTGGTGGGACTGCTGGAGACCGTGGAGGTGGGGAGACAGCATGACACAGTGATTCGGAGAAAACTCCAGGAACTCGCCAACAAGGTTTTAAGTTGACAAGCAGGTATTCTTTATTGCGGCGCCGGGAGACACGGGGATAGCTCCTCCAAGCATGTCTCTGCCAGGCATCAACCAGACTGGGATTATATTCTCCTTCCTTGCTTTGTTTTACCTTATCAGTGGTCATCAGGTGGATCTGGCAAAGTTTATCTCAGTAATTTCCATTTTCTCAAAGCCTATCATTCCTGAAATCCCTTCATTTACAATCCCATTGTTCAATCAACCCCACTCTTCAACAGGGGGTTGCAGGGCACAGTGCAGTCAGCAGCACACAGCAGACAGCAGCCACTGTGGTGTTCTGAAGTTGGAGCCAGGGGTGCTGCTCTTCAAACAGGTCTTGTGAGCAGGTTTCGAGGCTTGGCTGCTGCATCAGTTGCTTTTGGGTCAAATGGGGACATTTTGTGTAGTTTGAGTATTCTGTGAACAATTCAACTGCAGTTTGTGCCAGCATCACTGCTCTTATCCCAATGTGATGACAATTAAATTAAGTGCAACGTTTCATGACCAGCATCTCATTTTCTAGCAGGTGATTGAGATTTCTTTTTCACACTCTGATGCAAATTTCTTTAAACTTAAGACCTACTAAGAGGAAAAGGGAACAATTCATTTAAGACGAATCACAAAAACTTGCTAACTCATTTAGGTGTGTGCTCTGTATTGCGGATGCTTTACTCCTACAGGTTTTGCTATACATGTGAAAACCTTGCACCATGCAAAGAAGTTGGTTTCTTTTTCTGGACACCGAAACCATGATCCTCACTGGAGGCTATGCAAACACAAACGGACAGCCTGACTGTGCAAAGTGGTGCTTTTACTAGCAGCTCCTGATCAGGGTCAGGCACACCACAGGGGGAAGGATCACAGCAGCTCCCTGCTCTCCCTCTCTCACCCCCAGGTTCCCTGGCTGCAGTGGATGATTTAAGGTTAACGTTCCTTCATTTGTCAATTTAGCTGTATCTAAGATACCAGACAACTTACAGGGAATGGTAAGAGGATGTGCAAATTCAGCATCGGGAGATCAGGAACATCGTATTCCTGTTGGTGGTTGCGTTGTTACATTTAACAACAGATGTGAGGATGGACACACGATTCTGTGTTGGGGTTTTTTGCTCTCTGCTGTGTTTTAAAGGGCTGTAACACCCTGAGCTACTACCTTGTAGGAATTTTGACCTGATGTTAACTGTGAGTGGCTGGTGTTCATCACTGGCTTCAGGATACAGATCCTGAAAGGTTAAGTGCAATTATTGTACCTTTTCTGCCTTCTGTTTTAGCTTCAAAGGATACGTTCTTATAGCTCCAAGTTGTTATGAAAATCATCTTTCTCTGGACTAAAATTTGAAGCTGCAATATTGACCATTTTATGTGTCTATGATCAATGTTTCTGTGGTAAAGACACAGTGACATCCCCTTTCTGTTTTGACCCAGCCCATTTGCTATTTTAGCATTTAATATTTTCGTGCTGTCTCACTCAGTGCTACACCCTACTCTCCTAGTTCTTTACTTGTAATTCAGATAACTTGTATTACCAACATAACTTACATCAATAACACGTTCTATCTAAGAGAAAATATGTTATTTGAACTTGCTTAGTGGGTTTTTTTGGTTTTTTTTTATGTTTGTTTTGTTTGTTTGTTTGTTTTCTCATAATCTCTCCCAAATGGATTCATTCAATTCTCTGCTTTGGCACTAAATACAAACTGGTTTTCTTCCTTCTTAAGGACACCGACTTGCTGATTTTTACACAAAAAATTCATCACCATTAGCTGCTCATCAGTATGCACAGCTATAGAACAAGATGTTTTCTTTTTTGACAGCTCCAGCTTTGTAAACGTCTCTGTAAACTGTGAGGAAAAAGCGGCCATTTTAGCACATAAGTGGGCTGTACAACAAACAGACACATTTCCCAAGCAGGAACCAATCTGCAAAATATTGCCACTTCACATGCAATTAGGAATAAGATCAACCATCCTATCCTTACTTCAATATGCTAAATGAGGTGATCAAAAATGGCCAAGCTGACAAAATGAAAGTATCCTTGATCAACATCTAAATACAGATTTTTCAAAGGAAGCCATAGCTTTTTTTCGTGTCTAAATATTCCAATAGCTGGTATTGATTTCACCCTGTCAGCTTGCATCTACTGGTGTTGATAAGGAGTCTTTGATAATATGTTGATTTTTCTCTTTCCTAAAAAAGCTGGTTTTTCCCCTGGAGTTGTATGGATTTTGGGTCACCTTGTTGGATTTTCCCTTTTGTAGTCAATGAGTGACCCAGAATCTCCTGCCCCTATTTATTTATTTTTGACAAGGTTATCTGCTAGATATTTTATCATGCTCAACTTCCTCTGTGCCTCTGAAAACTGAGAGTTAATTTTGTCCAGCAGTTAGGACCAACTGCACAACCACCTGCAGCTCTGCAACGCTCATCAGCTCATTGGAGGGGCTACAGGAAAGGCAAGCTGCTTCCAGTCTTGGACAAGGCTTTCCCCTACTGCTTTGACCCAGAGGGAGACCCAGTCCTCTCTAGTTATGTGCTTTTATTCCCTCACCAGCTCTTTTCCCACTTGTCCTTTGAAGCACTGATGGGATGTTTCTTCCATCATTTACTGCAACTCATCTCAGGCTGGGTAAGAAAGAGCCTTCACTTGCTCCCAGGGACCAGTTTTTCTTCATCTGCTTGTCTGGCTTGGTGTGCAAGCATTCAGCCAGCAAAAAAGGGCAGTTTACTGTAAAAGAAACATGGTTTTACTTATTACAAGCCATTTTAGATCATTCATTTGACTTTTAAATTATCCTTAGCATTGAAGTCTCATCTGCTTTGCAGATGGAAAGCAGCAACTGCCAAACAGCCTTTATTGCCTGGGATACCCCCAGCCCACAGTCAACCGTTTTGATGTTCTTCTGACCACTTTTATTTTAGGTTGTCCTTAAGGCTCAGCCAAGCTCCCTGGATATCCCAAGCAGGCAGTAATTGCTGTTCTGGAGGCCTTCTGAGCTGGCGCTGTATGGGTCTGCTTCCTGACCGATCTCCCAGGCTTTCTGAATTTGCCAGGGCACAAAATGTGAGGGTGTGATGTCCTCCTTCAGGGTCTCGCCTACAGGACACGGTTAGTTCTCCTTATTCCTCAATGAAGCCTTCTAGAGGTTTATGTCAGTATGAAAGGGACTTCACAAATGCCATGCCAGCTGTGATGCTCTACAACCTGTAAGCTCTAGACCAGGAGAGATGGTGCTCTTCTATCAGGCTACTTGGAAGTCATGTACAATTTGAAAATCACATCAGTGCTGTTAGCTGAAAGTAGCCTGGTGTTGTTATGTGACTAGCTCTCACATTAAAAAAACAACTGCTGCTGCTGATCAGGTCATCTACAGAGAGATTATACCACATGAAGCATCTCTTCCTTACCAAACTGGACCCATGGAGAGAAGATGAGGAAGGATGCTTCTTCTTATGTCAAATACTGTGAAGTATCAGCATTAGAAATGTTGCATTTTTCTTAATCCCTGCACATAGCACCACATTCCTTCCCAGAAAACGGTCTCAATGTTTGCTTTGTGTTTTAAAGAAATTTCTGGCTGAATTTCTGACATGTGTCTGACATGCATCCTTAAACTGATTGCCCTTCAAGCTCAGTTCTTCATATGCAGTAGCTAAAATGCATAAGTAATTGAAAATTTAATGGTCAGAGTTATTCAGCACTAAATATATTTGTTACATTAACTTTGGGTAAGGCTTTGCAATGAAGACCTTCGCTTTTCTGCTTATAGGTATAATGTCTGTCACTGTTTGGTTGTTACTGGATAAACCAGACATACAGAAACAGCTTGATGCACCTCCCTGATACACCAGATCAGTTTTTGTAGGATGACAACAAGGCTATGATTTTATGAAGCCTGTCTGGGGCAAAGCAGTGTTTTGGCTTGGGATACTGTCAGATATTCAAGACAAAAAGGACTTGGATCAGACCTATCCTCCGTTCTTTCAGCGATGTGCAAGTACAACCGGCCAGTCCCCAACCTACTTGGATGCACAGTGGCTTCTTAAAATGTGAGCACTCCTTCTTTTTGTCTCCTTTGCTGTCTTTTAAAACAGCAATATCTGAAACTTTGGCTTTTGGGCTGCTTTCCCCTGTTGCATGCCTGTTCTGTGATAGCAAGCAGCTAAGCTGGGTTTGCAGTGGAACTTCCCTGTAGTTTAGAGGGCTGCTGGCTGGGATGGGTTTGGTGGCTCTTGCCTCGGTCTTCACACTGGCAGGAGCACTGCAGGTGGTGGCAGAAGCCTGAGTATCCTCCTTCAGGGACTCATGTTGCTTCTGTCTGGAACAGCTGTAGAGGAATGGAGTACAACCATAAAGGGCCCATGGGGGACAGAAGAGGGTGGTACAAAGGGCTGATATCATGCCAGTTGACCCAGACTTTTTTCACAGAGTTCACAGTGTTTCATGTACCCATGTTGGTAAGACATTTTCTTTCTGAATCCTTTTGGGTTTAGTATTAGTGCTTTGAATGTACCATAGCAGGGAAGTTCTCCACTTCAGTCTCTTGTTTTGTACTTCCTCTGGTGTTGTGGGGGCCTTTTGTTGTTTGTTTTGGGTTTTTATTTATTAGTTTTAATTTTTATTTTTCAGTTTTAAATTCTAACCTTTAGTTTGATAGTTCACAGAAGGTCCTTTTATTCTACAGTATGAGACAGGAAAAAGAGAACCTCCTGATCAGTCTGTACCAGACATTACTTCATATACTTTTATTCTCTCTCTGCTGTTTTTCTCTGAAGATAATAATCCAAATCTTTTCAATCTTTTGTGAATTGCCATGCTCTTGATCCCACTTGTTGCTTTTCTTTGAATCCTCTGAAGTTCTCTGTCTCTTTGAGATGGCTGTAGATGGCTGTACCACAGTAGTCTGCTTGAGGTTGTACCACAGATCTGTGTCAAGATAGTCTGTTCTTTTGTTTTCTTCATCCTATTTTATCTGCACACTGAAAGGATGGAGTTGTTAAGCTTTCTGTTGCACAACAGCAAACAAGGCTGGGTGGCACCTGGGGGCAAAGGCAATGATCTAGGTTACTTCCTAAAGCATTCCCTATATATTCGTCCAATCTGTTCCTAAAGACCTCTGGTGACTCCTCAGCCCTATAGGCCATTCCAGTGGTTTGTGACCTTTGTCATTAGAAAGACAGAAAAATATCTAACCTGAAGCTTCCTTGTTGCAATTTACAATTTATGTACCTCCCATCGACAGGGGAAGGTTTTTCCACTTGTCTGTGTAATGGCCTGTTACATATTTGAAGACTCTTATCATGTTTCCTCTTTGGCATTCTCCTTCGGAACAACTGCAGTTCACCTAGGTGTTTTGGTCATGTGTTCTAGATCTCTTATCATTCTTACTATCCTTTCTGACTGGGGCATATCTTTCCTGAGTTTCATGCCCCAAACCAGACATAACACTTCTAGCTGAAAACAACACTGTATAGACTGAATGGAAATGATCCCTTTATGTCTTAAAAGGTGTAAGCCAGTTCATATGTAACAGGTGTGCAGATAAGTTCATGTATGGCTCATGAACAGCCATACTCCCCTACTAAACCATCTTCTGAAATACTGCTTTTCTGTAGCTCCACTGTAGATTCAGTGCAGATCCTTTTCTCTGTCCTTACTGAGCTGAGCTCCATCTTCTTCATTGAGATTCAGAGCAGCCCTGCAGAGAAGGACTTGGGGGTGGTGGTCGATGAGAAAATGAACATGAGCTGACTGCAGTGTGCGCTTGCAGCTCAGAAAGCCAACCGTATACTGGGCTGCATCAAAAGGAGCGTGACCAGCAGATCGAAGGAGGTGATCCTGTCACTCTGCTCTGCTCTCGTGAGACCTCACCTGGAGTATAGTATTGTGTGCAGTTCTGGTGTCCTCAACATAAAAAGGACATGGAGCTGTTGGAACAAGCCCACAGGAGGGCCATGAGGATGATCAGGGGACTGGAGAATCTCCTATATGAAGACAGGCTGGGAGAGTTGGGGCTGTTCAGCCTGGAGAAGGCTGCGTGGAGACCTCATAGCAGCCTTCCAGTATCTGAAGTGGGGCTATAGGGATGCTGGGGAGGGGCTCTTCATTAGGGACTGTGGTGACAGGACAACGGGTAACGGGTTCAAACTTAAACAGGAGAGGTTTAGATTGGATATAAGGAAGAAATTCTTTCCTGATAGGGTGGTGAGGCACTGGAATGGGTTGCCCAGGGAAACTGTGAATGCTCCATCCCTGGCAGTGTTCAAGGACAGCTTGGATGAAGCCTTGGGTGGCATGGTTTAGTGTGGGGTGTCCCTGCTTATGGCAGGGTGATTGGAACTAGATGATCTTAAGGTCCTTTCCAACCCTAACTATTCTATGATTCTGTGATTCTCCAGCTTACTCCTAAACTATTAAGAGGAGGCTGAACCTAAACCTGGACCCTGGTCATTCTTGCAGCCATCTCCAGATTGGTGCAATCTGAAAATTTAGCAGTCTTCATTCTCCAGCTGAAACATTGAATAGTCTGGTGCAGGTCCTAAGCAATTCCATTCACTGCATTCTTGTATTCTGAAAGAAAAGTCAGTCATAACTACTTCCAAGAAGGTTCTAGTAATTAGTTGGCATTGGCCTTAGAGAAATTTCTTCTAGTCTATTTCTCATTTTATAAGAAAGGCACCTGAGAAAATTACTCATCAGCAGCTCTACCTTCTTGCTTTTCCTCACAAGGACCTCCCACCTGAAGCTGTTCCTTAGCCATTTTTCATTTGTAAGGTATATTAGCAGTTTGCCTTTTCTCCTAAATACATAACTTAATGCAGATACAATGAACTTCCTTGGCATTTACATTGTCCATTCATCTAGCTTTTTTAAAGGTCTCTGGAGTTTTCTTTCATCGCCTCTGGGGCCTGGTTAATTTCATAAATTCATACCTATGTTTTATATCTATGATATCGCAGCTCAGCATTTGTCTTTTCCCAATCTGTACTGTAACAACAAATGGGTTTAGGAGGGAAGGCTGAGTCTATTGTTGTTAACCCAATGCCCTGATGAAAAGTGACTTCTGTCTCCTGGACAAATTCTGACACTGTAAATTGTCAAATATATTCTGGAAGACAAAATAAGCTTTTTTTTCTATATTCTCACCTTACTGATACAATCAATAATTCTAAGAGATTAGTGAGATCTGATTTTCATTTACAAAACCTTGCCATAACACAATCTTTCAAATGCTTTGAAAGACCATTCTGACTGATTTTCAGGGCAAGACGTGTGGCTCCATAGCTTTGCTGGCAGCCTTTTGTTCCAGCTTCTGACAGCCAGGGATATGCTCTCTGTGATTTGGAGAATGGTTAATAGCCTCCTTGTTCCAGCGTTTCCTTATTGTTCTGATGCTATTTTCGAGAGTACTACCAGAGAAGACCAGTAAAGGGAGGGCAACTCTATGGCATTTTTTATTATGAGACTGCAAAACCCTATATGCTTCCTTTTTTGCTGTGTTGAGCAATTTGTAAGTTCTAATTCTAACCTTTTATGGCTTTTTTACTTCTTCACTTTGAGAATCATTCCCATTTTCATATTCAAGGTCCATTTGTGCCCTTCTCATTTTCCCTTTCATCACTGCCAACTGAAATTTGAGATTTTCCTTTTTACTGGTTTTCATAGATTCAGATTTCTATACTCTGTTGGCTTTCCTACTGGCTCAAATAATGCATGGAAACATGCCTTTTAGAATAACGGCTTCATCCTTGTCACTCTGGGAAGGTATAACCTCTTGGGTTGCATTGTTTTCAGGAGTTTCCATGTTCTCTCCAACAGGCTTGGCTTATTTATTTATATATTTGTTTTGTTTTCCTGTTTCAACTTTGAACTTTTGGTTAATAAGTATCAATCTCCCATCATTATCACAATCTGGTCTCTTATGTGCTCTTTGAATCTTGAGTCTTGCTTTTAATTGGGTAAATCTTAGACTTATGAAGAGGTGTGAATCTGAATTTAAAATAGAGTAGCTGCTCTGCATAAACTCTTAAGTACATGTCAGGTGGTGTGATGCAGCCTACAACACTTTTTTTACATCAAACTAAAGGCTATTGACACAAAGCAGATATTAAGTAGCTGGTTCCTCTGCACTGACTAGCCTTCCATATGGGCAAGCCTTTAGCTAATGCTTCAGCTAACGCTATCTTTCAAATTAGATCCACCATAATACTTCAAACTAAAGAACTTGGCTGCAGTGGGACATTTGGGAAAGATTAATTAAGTAAAGGTGTGACATTACATTGCATTAGTTACAGTCCACCAAATCCCTGCGTGGATGCTCTCGCTTTTACAGATAAAATATCCCCAGTTTCCTTTACAGTTAATTCTGAAAGGTTTAATCCTGAAATGTTCATACTGGAGTTTAAGGCCCTCTTACTTTCCCATCTGCAGTTAACTTGCCTTAAATGTCTTATGTAGACAGCTAATACAAGTTAAGAGTAGACATTTTCTGCTCTGTTTATAACTTGTGTTTTAAGGCAGAGAAATTGGTTCTCTAAATTCTACCTCATTGTGACATTTGACAATTTATGTTAGGCAAAGTACTACATTATCATCATTTTTGTTGCTTTTTCTGCCTATTAGGCATCTCAGCATGGAATATTAAACATTCTCTTTTCTTTCAATCTTGAGATTTATGCTAATTTTACAGGAATGCCATGTGTGGCCAAGTCAAACGTATTAAGAGATATCTGAATGTCTTGTGTCTACATGAAACCATCTTGACTGATGCTGCCTTGCTATCATTTTTTTCAGACAGGAGTATCTCTCATCAAACCATTACTTTTCATTTTCTCTGGTATGTCTGTGATGTCTTCAGCCCAAGTTTTAAAGCACTTTAACCTGCTGTATTATTGTCAAATAAATGAATGAGTCAAGTCAGGTGTGTTTGTGGCATTAGAAACTGATGTGAAGACTTCTTCAGGGCTCAGGTGGAAGTGGAACAGATTTTTCCTCTAAACAGATTTGGGAACAGACAGATTTCAGGAACAAGTTAAAAGAGCCAGGTGCATGCACCCTCTCCTTCTGACCAATATTTTCCATAATTAATTATTTTTGTTTACAAGCAACACATGTACAGGTATTCTGAGACATACAGTACCATCACATTTTTCTGCATTAGTTAATGTCAGGACATGCATAGTGTACAAGTACGTGACTGACAGCATTACTATTGATTCCTGATCTGATAGCAACATAGGGCAACGCAGACTCAGTTGAGTCAGGCTTATGTGGGATCATGAATTGAAAGTCTGCTATAAAAAATACAATTAAAATAAAAATTCAATCAGGGATGCTGAAATGAAGAGGAACAATTTACAAAGTGAGTAGATGCTCAGACAATGGAGTAATTTAATTTTTGCTTTGAATATTTGTGCTCGTTAAAGCCTTGGTGAAACACTTGAATTAAAAAAAGATAGATGGAAGGATTTTCTTTCTAGCTTTCAATAGCAATCATTCCCTAACTGCATCCACTGTTGAAATGTCAGGCATTCATCAAGGCATTTCTGAAGCACCATTCATTTTATCACTGGCACATACTAGTATTAACCAGGGCTACAGTGACCTTAGTGGGCCAAGGATTGAGGGAAGGAGAGAAATTGGAGAGAAATTTCTGAAGCATCATTCATTTTATCACTGGCACATACTAGTATTAACCAGGGCTACAGTGACCTTAGTGGGCCAAGGATTGAGGGAAGGAGAGAAATTGGAGAGAAATTTCTGAAGCATCATTCATTTTATCACTGGCACATACTAGTATTAACCAGGGCTACAGTGACCTTAGTGGGCCAAGGATTGAGGGAAGGAGAGAAATTGGAGAGAAATTTCTGAAGCATCATTCATTTTATCACTGGCACATACTAGTATTAACCAGGGCTACAGTGACCTTAGTGGGCCAAGGATGGAGGGAAGGAGAGAAATTGGAGAAGGCATTTAGTTTTCCTTCTGATTCAGTATCTGATAGCTCCATTTAATTCATTTAATCCATTTAATTCAATGGGATATTTGCATTTTTGACGTTGTATGTGTGCTTGGCTGTGTTGCCAAACAGGGAACAAGACCTAAACCTGTGATGAGGACTAAGTAGTTATTAACTCCACTTCTGTGGCAACAAGCCATTTATATTTCCTTCTTGCTCTCCATCCTGGGTTTAGTTTTAATGACAATTACTGTTTCTTTATGCAGTTATGATTTTTCTCAAAGTGTTTCCAGGCCATATTTCAGCTCATGCCCAGCCTGTAGGCTGGTGAGATACACTGACACTCAAGCTTAAACTAACTTTCCCACAACAAGAATAATTCAAGTGGGTGAAGGAGAAAACATCTGTTAAGTCTCAAAGTCAAGTTACTCTCATCCTCCACTGACGTTACTAACTTCACTTGTTTGACGATTCCACAAGCACAGAAAAGGCTGATTTAGTGTGGTTGGGGAAGATGAACCGTGTATTTCCACACCCTAAGGCCACATGCTTCCTCTTGGATTCATCTTGGGACACACTAACACTAATTTTAAGGAAGCAAAAAATACTTTTTGAAAAGCTGAAAGAGGATTTAAAAGGAGTTAAAAGGATAAAGCAAGACCTGAAAAATTGATTGAAAATTTAAATTCTGATACACAGTCTTTTAGCAATTGGGGTTAAACTGATGATGAGAAGCTCAGGCTAGATGAATTTGGATAAATATGAAGGCATAATTTTAAGAGTTGGGCTAAGTGGCCATCTCAATAACCTACCTAACCAGTGGCTTTCTTGCTCAAATTCCCAGACTGAACATTTCCAGATCAGCTGCTGCTTCACTAGAAGTTACTGGCTTGATGCATAAACTGAATGAATGAAACTGATCAGTTTGTCATGCAGGTCAAATGAAGATAGCTCTGCTTATTCTACAGCTACTTCTGAAGCCACTTCCTGTTTAAGACCTTTTAAAACACATATATTCTCCACTTCCCAAAAGCCACACTTTTTAATATATAGCTTACTTATGCTTCCTGTTTTTCTTGGGTTTTTGATTTATACAGAAAAAGGAATTAACAAAAGGGGGAGGGGAGGAGAGAGAAATGCCTTTCACTTTCCATTATTTAGCCCTCCTAGGAGGAAAAAAAAAAAAAAGGTAAACTGAACCATACTGTGCTCCACACTGCACATACGCTGACTTTTAGAGAGTTTCTCATGTAGGTGGGCAACTTCCAGAATTCAGAAGGGAGAGGGAAGACTATAGTAAAGACTCTTAAATTTTTCCCTAGGGAAAAGTGGAGTTTGCCTGCTATTCCCAGAGTGGCATAAGGAAAACAAACAAATTGGTCAAAATGCAAGTGCTCTTCTAAGCTCTTCAAGCTATTGGCTTTATATATTCCTTTTCTATTTTGTTATGTCAAAACATTAATAAACACCACAGTACTTGAGGTGTGTCAAAACACCAATACAAACGTCAGCGCCACAGCTGTGTGGTTTGGTGAGCAACTGTCATAATTTGAAAATCTGGGTGGCAAAGAGGCAAAGGTCCAAGGTCTGACGTGTCCCTTCACTACCCTCTGCCTCGCTGGGGGGACTTCCAAATGAACAAAGCACTGTAGGCTTCTCGCTCAATACCACAATTTGTAGGCACTCAGTTCCTCTTGAAACAACAACAGAAAACTCCACCCTAACCCAAACTGATGTTTGAAAATTGGAGCATGTCTTGATGAAGGTCATAAAAGAATGGTAGAAGAGTAACAAGAGGACACAAATATGCTGAGTCTTACTTTTCTGCATGAAGTACAAAACACTCTTTCTTCTCCATATTACTGTTAATTGCCAAACAAATTTTTCCAAAAAAGCAGTTTCCAATTGATGCACCCTTGGAGAAAGACTTGTGCTCACCCTGCAGAAAGCTTCGATTCCTCAGTGTACCTTAAAATAAGGCCTCAGTGCTGAGCTTCCTGACTCAGACTTAATGAAATGCAAAAGGCTCTTTTTGACAGGTAAAAATGAATAGAGTCACCAAATTAAGTGTCTTTGAAGAAAAAAAAAAAAAAAAAAAAAAAT
>NDXB01014480.1:45429-85427 GCA_002631895.1 Agapornis roseicollis
CAGAAATACTCCTGGGGAAATAGTATTTCTTGGAGTACTGATATTCATGAATTTCTTTTTTTTTTTTGTCACTCCTGTTTATTGGAATCTATGTAGAAACCTTTGAACTAGTATTGAGTTTATACATATGACTTACTGTTTTTTAACAGCTGAGACACAGCTATTGACAGGCTATGTCAGCAAAACACAGCCATTGGCTATAATATATGGCTATATGCCAAGCACAAACTTCTGTCTAACAAAAGAAAATCCATTCAGATTTTCATGAGATTTATTTTCATTTACACAAATGCTGTTAGTTACTGTATTTCTGTACTTTCCAGAGAAGTTAAAAACACAACTCCATCTGTTTAGCTCATTAGTACTCTATATGCATTTTAAATACACATTTTTTATCATCTGCATGGAACAGAATATTTTATACATCAGCAGTAATGCCGTGAACTATACAAGTAACATAGGCTTAGAGTGTTTAACTTACAAATTATTGTACAAATTAAGATACAATAACCAGTATGAGTATTCCAGTATTGTCTGTGATTAAATTGTCTTCCTCTGATTCCATACAGAGATATTTTGCATGTATCATTCAGCGTGTGGGTTAAAATATCTGGGAATATCTGTAAGAGCTTCTCACAGAACTTGATTATAAGTGTGTCCTAGGGGGAAATTAAGTGTCTTTTAGAAAGAAAGACTGTGGACAGCACAACATGCAGAGGGGTTAGAATCTCCTGATAACTTCTTCCATACTGTCAGAATTTTATTTTGGGAGATGATATAGAGACTAATACTGCTTTTGCTCAGAGATAATTTTTAGTGTACTCATATTATCAATATGTTAATATATTCAAGGCTATGATATCAAGAGGTAACAGTGTGAATACTGTAATATAGTTAATGTATTACTAATTTGTATCACTTCATGGTTTTATTGCATTTGGAAAACAGCAAGACATAGCTCTTTATGGAGTATATGTGTTGGCCTGATCCATCAATTCATGTACTCTACTGGCATATTAGTATCACAGTATTTGCATCTTGTCACAGTTTGTGCAGAAAGCCTTAAGACAATACTGTCTAATTCTTCACTTATGACTAGGATGACATTTTTATAAGTGCAGAATTAAACAGTCTGATGATAAAATGAAATTTGTGTGGGAGGGAGTTCCAACCTGCAAACAGCAGAAGGGTATAATTTATGAACAGCCTATCAAGTATGAACTGTTGAAATTTCTTGCACTGGGAAAAAAAAAAAGCCACCACCAAAAAAAACCAAACCAGAAATCAAGGTGCCTATAAAATGTCTGTAAACCAAGATAATTTCTTGATATAACACCTGATACTACTAACGCATAAGGCTGCTGGAATACGTGTGTAAGTGAGCTTTGATATGATGCTGATGAGCTGCCTTCTCTAAAATTGTTACAAATGCCAGCCACATCTACAAGGTAAAAAGATGTATCTTAATGTCTTTGTAATAATTTCCTGTAAAGTTAAATTTTGCTACTTATGTACCCCAACATGGATCTAAAAGACATCATTAGAAAGGTTTACAATGCCAATAACATCATGACCAGGTCATGTTACCTTACTGCAACAGCTGAAGTGAGAAGTATTGGTGCTGGGCAAACTTAACGTAGTCACGTGTTCACGAGCAGTGCTTAAGAAAGGGGAAGCAAATGTCTTTTTACACTTTCTGAATTTTAACTGCTATGTGATTGCCCTGAAAATTTGCCGGATTGCTTTTCTGTTGTTGGGATTAGATTTAAAATAAGAAAATGGTGATATGCTCCTAAAATGTGTGGATATACATCTGTGTATATATAAACCACTTGTAGACTGTATTCATGGTGATGTCTGGCCTAAAGCTCTTAGTCACCAAGTATGAGAAATGCTCAGCATAAAGCAAGGTTTATTTTGCCAAACGATAAGCACCATATTAAGTGGGTTAGCTGCCTGGGATGTAGCTGGGGTCTGTAGTTCACTGGGAAGGGGCAAAGCAAGTAAGCAACTTCAGAATTCAGTGGCTTTCTGCAGGCTTCCTTTGGTAGTGAAAACCCTTTAGTCTTGCTTTTGACAAGTGAATCTACTACTGCATTGCAAACATTCTTCAGTTTTGTAAAGCTAGGGGAGAGGGAGCAAAATGGGTATTAAAGCCAAGAAATGAGTACATTTCACAGGATCCATAGATGATTTCTTAGTCTGTGCACATTGTAACAGTCCGTATTTCCAGATACAGTAGATGATTTCATAGTTTCTTAGATAAAAGTATTCTGAAGCAAATTATCATCTCTGTTGTTGACCTCCTGAAATATGATTCTCCTCTGTTACTGACCACGGAAACTGTGGTTCCTGACATAGGTCACTGTTATATATATTTAATCTGACAGAGACTCACATGTGAGTTGAATAAAAATTGTCAGGCTTTTAAGTTGGATCATTTATAGCACTAAGCAGTTCTAGATAGAAGAGTAACTATATAAATAAATGTAAGAATTCTTCTCATTTTGTGGCTTTAAAGTTTCTTTAAACAAATAAGTTCTTGATGAAAGATTCATGAACTGCCAACTCCCTTTTTGCTAGAGCAGTCATACACATCTTGCATTGAAGGAAATTTTTGTAATGACCACAGTAGATAAACTGCAGAGGGAAGTGGTCAATCCTTGGAATACCAAGATGTGATACAGTTATTTTGGACCACAGTAGCTAATCACAGAATCATAGAATAGTTAGGGTTGGAAAGGACCTTAGCCCTACCATGGGCAGGGACACCTCACACTAAATCATGCCACACAAGGCTTTGTCCAGCCTGACTGTGAACGTTACCAGGAGCATTCACAACTTCCTTGGGCAACCCATTCCAGTGCCTCATCACCCTCACAGGTAAAGAACTTCCTCCTTATATCCAATCTAAACTTCCCCTGTTTAAGTTTTAACCCGTTACCCCTTGTCCTGTCACTGCAGTCCCTAATGAAGAGTCCCTCTCCAGCATCCCTATAGGCGCCCTTCAGATACTGGAAGGCTGCTATGAGGTCTCCATGCAGCCTTCTCTTCTCCAGGCTCAACAGCCCCAACTTTCTCAGCATGTCTTCATATGAGAGGCGTTCTAGTCCCCCGATCATCCTCATGGCCCTCCTGTGGGCTTGTTCCAACAGCTCCATGTCCTTTTTATGTTGAGGACACCAGAACTGCACACAATACTATACTCCAGGTGAGGTCTCATGAGAGCATAGTAGAGGGGCAGGATCACCTCCTTCGACCTGCTGGTCATGCTCCTTTTAATGCAGCCCAGGATACAGTTGGCTTTCTGGGCTGCAAGCGCACACTGCAGTCGGCTCATGTTCATTTTCTCATCGACCACCACCCCCAAGTCCTTCTCTGCAGGGCTGCTCTGAATCTCCTCTCTGCCCAACCTGTAGCTGTGCCTGGGATTGCTCCGACCCAGGTGTAGGACCTTGCACTTGGCATGGTTGAACTTCATGAGGTTGACATCAGCCCACCTCACAAGCGTGTCAAGGTCCCTCTTGATGGCATTCCTTCCCTCCAGCGTATCCACCGAACCACACAGCTTGGTGTCATCGGCAACTTGCTGAGGGCACACTCATTCCCACTGTCCATGTCAGCGACAAAGATGTTGAACAAGATCGGTCCCAACACCGATCCGTGAGGGACACCACTCATCACTGGTTTCCAGCTGGACACTGAGCCACTGAGCACAACTCTTTGTGTGCAGCCATCCAACCAGTTCTTTATCCACTGAGTGGTCCACCTATCAAATTGATGTCTCTCCAATGTAGAGACAAGGATGTCGTGTGGGACAGTGTCAAATGCTTTCAGGTTTTCTAGACATGACCATGGAATATTGGCTTTTAACTTAGTTCTGACCTTGTAACTGGTTTTGGGGGTAAAATCTAGTGTGAAGATGCCCTGCATGAATATTGCTTTAACATATCAAACAAAAATAAATTGTTTTGTACATTAAAAAGACTGCTGTCATACCTCACGGAGGAAAGCTTTATTAGGCTGCCATTCTCAGGAGCTTCCTCTATCACTGGTGAACCTGACAGTTATGCTCTGATGAATTTTCATCCGAGTCAGCAAAGAAAGAGATGTGAAAGTTAAGTGATTGTCTTCTGGGGTTGGTTAAAGCTTGTGTTGTTAAGGGTGTAAGGAAGTAAGGGAAAGCTACTTGGCTTTAATGTTGCTTTTTTCTGGTAGAAATTATGAAGTTACCTTTTCAAGTGACTCATAGAAAAGAATTTTTATGTATTTAAAATGTATTTTTATGGTCACCAAATGCTTACATCTGATGTGAAATTAAGGGATTGGGAAGGGTAATAATAAAACAGAATTTACAGAAAGGGAGTATACAGAGGATGATCATCCAGCTGTCAGAGTAAATTACTTGAACATGTAGAATAGGTGGCAATTTGTAGATAACACCAGTGGGCTTGTTGCTGTTAAAAGTAGATCATGCAAACCAGGCATGTTCAGGCTTTTCTGGTCCCTATCAGGAACCTGTATTCAGCATTATATGCACTGTATATAAGACAGCTTTAAGTATGAGTTTACTGTCACTTTTCAAGGAACAGCAAGGTAAATGGACAAACTGACAGAAGTCCTTGTCTCTCAGTTCTTTGCATGACCTTGTAGTATCCTGTCTAATGAGTCTTTGTGTTGTTCCTAGTTTACATTCTGTATAGGTCACAGGACAAGTGTGAGGCTTTCCGCAGTTGTGGTGGTGATGACAGTATGGCTGCCTACCCAGAAAGCACGGGATCTGTTGTAGTTATGTGTTACAGACCTAAAATCTGCTGGAACAGTGGGCAACTCTTCATTTCCCATCTTTGGTTGGATACAAGTTCAGCAAAGTAGTCTCAGCTCTGGTGCTTGCATCCTGGGTGCCTGAAGAAGGTGCCCTGTTACCTATGGGACACATTCGTACATTGAGGGAACCTGGGTGAGTTCAGCTGAATCAGCAGGTTGAGGGCTTGAGGATTTGAGACTCTGAACACAGTTGGATGAGAAAATAGTATCTGGAAAGCAGTCCATAAACACAGGACATGCTGGAATTTTCTTCTACCAGAATCCTAAAGTAAGAAGATTTTCTTACTTAATGGATTGGTTTCCTGCTTGTTTACTAATAGAGATTGTATTAAATGTATTTCATTAAGACTAAGCTTTGTCATAAAGATACGTCACTATGGGTTCTCAGGAATTTCAGATTTGTTTGGGATGTTGGCCTATGCGTTAATGGCATCAAAAACCTTAAAGATTTTCATTCCTAATGGTTATAGGAGTTATTATAAACATGAATATCTTTTGATCAATCTAAATTTCTGTTTTAGTGTATCCTAGCAGTTAATTAGTGAGGATTAGCTGCCGGGTACAAAAGTCATTGAGGTAGAATCCAATTGCCACGACCGTTTTATTCAAAAGGGTGTAATCCTGACAAGTCTGAGGTTTTTTGTGCTTTCTCTTTTTGGATTATTTTCCATGTTAGTTAATGGACCAGGATATCTGTGTTATTATGGCTCTTATAAAATGGTTTCTAGACATCTCATGTGTTGGCTTGCCTTGATCTGAAAATGAGCTTAAGTAGTTTAAAATTGTTTGAGAAATGTAAAACTTTAATGAGGAGTAATCACCTTGGGGTATGTAATAGAAGTCACCAGGATTCCTTGTTTATGCGGTTCTCAGGGTATCAAGGTGAAGAGTTACCTGGAAGTTCTTGCTAGGGTTGTAGATAGTCTTTTGAAGATGATACACTGTAGAAGCACACTGGATTTAGGAGTTACTTGATATGACTTTTTTTCCTTTGGAGTGAGGATTAGCTAGATTAAAAGAGACTGATTTACAGTTCTGGAATTTTATGTAAGCGGGATAAGGAGTCAT
Organism: Agapornis roseicollis; assembly: GCA_002631895.1. Taxonomy (NCBI): domain Eukaryota; kingdom Metazoa; phylum Chordata; class Aves; order Psittaciformes; family Psittacidae; genus Agapornis; species Agapornis roseicollis. The sequence goes on from NDXB01014480.1 coordinate 51,325, forward strand.
TCTTGTTGATTTAATCTGACCACAAATGTTGGTTGTAAGTAGGGAGGTGGTGGATATTTGTTGCAACGATGTGGGAAAAAAATCCTTCCCCCTTTGGCTGATTTCATACTGTCCTTAAATACTAACATGTGTCTATTTATGTGCTGGCTTATTCTTGATGAAGATGTTTAATATTATAGAACCATTGAAAAGACCTTTAAGATGATTGAGTCCAACTGTAAACATAACATTGCCAATTGCACCACTAAACTATGTCCCTAAGTGCCACATCTACACATCTTTTAAATACCTCCAGGGATGAGAAAGAAGTCAGATTATTATTTGCCATGGACCAATATCCTCAAACATATCTCTGCTATAGCTCCTCTGGTGTGTGGTGTTAAAACTCTGTAGCTTATTAAAAAAATGTAACTTTTAATTTGTTTGGAGACATTGCTGGCGTGTTCTAGAGAAAGCCTGAATTTGCCCTCTCATTTCTAGTGTGACTCTATTATTACAGAAGAGGACAGAGATCATCATCTTTCTGTCTCCATGTGCAGCTCACAGAACCCAGGGCTGGTATGGAAAGGGGTATCAGCTGACAACATGAATGTTTCTGTTGTTAACAGAATGCTGTTTAGGCCACAACAATCCCTGATTCTGCTCATTCAAATTGCTCCTTGGGGCCCAGTTCATAACTGCTTGAATACTTTGAAGAACAGTGATAGTTTTTTTTACACTGTTTTGTTTGTTTGTTTGTTGTGGTTTTGTTTTTTTGTTTATTGCTGGTCAGTGGTCTCTGTGATAGAGAATCACAAGACCCTCTTGAAAGGGCCACCACCAGAACATACTGCCTGAGATGCTGCTTCTAATGATACCTAAATCATTGTCACTTTGCTTATTTTTATATATTCTTATGCAGGTGTCATCTCTGAATGGTCCAAACACGTTATGGAAATGTCTTGTGCATTATGATTAATAACTGTCACCTGTGATTCTTTTTATTGCCTCAGGGGATTATTATATGGGTTTATTTTTTCCATTGATGGTTATGTGTGTGTTGCTTTGTGTTTATGTTCACAAAAGTGAAGTAGATATTTATGTGAAGTAGTTTATTTTCTATGTTTCGTGTTTAGTTTTGTAATGTTTAGTTGCTAGGTGTGTTAGTCTTGTGGAATTGGTCCCTAAAAGGCCTTTATTTTTTTTGTGGATAAGGTAGACCTATGGCATTTGAGGAGTGGAGCAGTCAACAGAGATCTATGTCTTTAAATTTTAGGAAGGGCTCTTGCAGACCTTCTGGCCCAGAACACTGGTGTCTCTGAAAGATGGCCACTGAAGGTAACACTGTGATGTTTCAAAAACAATATAGAAAGCATAGAATTTCCTTGGTGTGTCTGCAGTACATCTTTTGTTAAAGAGGTATTCGTTAAATCATGTTTCAGACTAACTTTTTTTTGAGGTTATTGTTCCATGTGTAGATGAAAGATGTATTTGAAACACAGGTGAAATGAAATAAATATCCATAAAAAACGAAGTTATGCTGGGGTATGACACTGTTTCCTCAGCAGATTTAAATGAGAAAATGTTCACCATGTGAAAAGCTAGTCTACAGAGAGCTAACAATATTTTGCAGAATTTTTTTCTCGATGTTGCACAGAAATTACTTACCCTGAATAAGTTTATTGTAATGAAGTTAGGGAAAAAGTCTGTACCTAGTGCATGGTGGTGTCCTAAAATCAAAATTGCAGTTTAGGAGGATGGTTTCTGTCTTCTAAACCACTTGCAGCCCAAGGGTCTGTGTTGAAATAATGCTTTCAAATACTGAAGTAAGAAGTATTGCCTGTGCTTTGTAAGATCTGTTTTCTGTTGTGATTCATGTCCTCCTCACCTATGGTTTAAATTAGTGTTGGTATTTTCCTGAAAGTTTTTATTCTGTCGTGTATGTAAATGAGGGATGCCTTCCAGAATCTGTGACTGCTTACACTGCTCACTTCAAGGTTTTTTGAGCAAAGCCTTCTTGATTATACTTTCGTTAACTTATTGTCCAATGTTACTTAGTCTACATAGTTGTATTAAGTATTGGCTTGAATTTTTCAGTAATTGTTATTTTTCGTTAATGAATGTAGATGGCCTTTCAGAAAACAATAAAGCTGAAATAAAAATATTGCAGGCAAGAAGAGAATGTTCTTAAAAGAACAGCTTTAGGTGTAAGTCAAGCATGCAGACATTAAAGTTGCAGCCTTGAGCTTTACCTATGCCACTTTAATTTTACCATCCTCACAATATTACTGATATATAGCACCTTAATATGCCATTGTAGTCTTTTGTGATACATGAACACAGTATTCCCACTCCCCCCATCCCCGGAAGCCCCTACCTTGAATGTACAGGATACATGCTGCTCACTGAATAAGCAGCTGCTCTGTAATTTGCTTCTTCTCATTGCATAACGTGTTCTCTTACTGTGCTCTTTTTAATCCTCCTCTAAAGGCAGAATGAATGTATTTCTTTGTGAAATTCTGTAACAGTAATGAGTAGGCTTGTGAGGCCCTTACAGATAATTCCTACTGCTCTCTTTGCACCTAAATGCTGGTGGGTCATTGCCTCTGTTTTCGAGGCAAGGAAGTGGAAATACAGGGTGGGGAATGACTTGCCAAGATAACAGATTTGCCCAACAGCAGTAGCAGAACTAAGAAACAAGCCAAATCTCTTATGGTTCTGTTAAAAAATCGTGGTGGTAACCGGTGTTTCTCTTCTGTCTTATTGTCTTGCTTACCTTTTCTTGATGACAGTCCTACATGTGTGCCTGTATTCCTCTAATCATTCTTTGCTGAAATGGCTACTCTATGTTAGCTGGAAACCTACTAGTTGATTGCATTTTCTGATCAGTGATTAGGTCTCAGGAGAGGCCAGACCCTTCTCATCCACCTTCTCACAGAAGTTACCTAAGTAGCTGATTTGGGCTTTCCTTTCCGTCTTAGGTGTGCTGCCTTCTCCTCCCAGGAGCTGTGCTAGCTGCAGGAACAAGAGTACTGTTAACTGACTAGTTCACCTTTGTGACCTATATTGAATGTTGCTTGTTATTACAAGTATTTCACTGTGCCTCAGGGAAAAAAGATGGGTATTTCTTTTTTTGGGGCTGGAGAATTGACTCCTGGGAGTAAAGTGAAAGTCTGTGTTTGGTGTGGATGTCCACTGAGGTCTTTAAGTTGCATTCATCTTTGTATTTTTGCAGTATTGCTGTCATTGATTCAATTGCAGCCTTGAGTACTCAGTATTTATGGTAAATAAGACCCAAATGTGTCAGGATAAGCGCTCAGAAAATTAGTAAAGTACAATTATTGATCATGTATTTGTAAATAAATTAAAAAAAGATTGGTAGAAATGGCTTGTGTACACTTGTGCAAAATCTCTGGCAGGACCAAGGACAGGATCCTATTTTGCAAGATAGCATTCAGCTGCTTAAATGGTCTTGACTTCCTTTTCCTGCTCCCTGTGTCCCATTTACACACGTTTTAGTGTGTGCGTTAAATGGAGCATGAATATGATAAACTGTCTTACTGGTTTATGTATTTCTATGGAGCATTCCATAGAGTGTGCTGGAGGAAAAGAAACTTTGTAGAAAAAGATAGACATACAGATCTCATATGTACCTGTGATCGTGTATATCTATGATCCTTTTATAAAAATAGAATAAAGTAATATCAGTGTCAGCAAGCTAGAGAGGTGAATTATGATGAGCCAAAGTACCTTAGTTGTGGTAGTCCCTTCAGTATGCTTGCAAACTTCAGTATGTTTGCAAGCAACTTCTTGTGTTCTCCCAGAGGTTTTAGCGCATATTATTTTAAGGATTTTTCTTAAAAGCAGTCTTGAAAGGAACACCAGAAATTCTGTTATATATACATATATACAGGCCTTTGCCATTTGGGACAGTAGAGTAACTGATAGGAGCAGCGGGTTGACATCATCTGTGGAGTAATACTAGTGTACTGTTAGTGATGAGGAGATGCTTCACAGATATTTGCAGATGGTAGAGGAGTACTGAGACCCAAGGAATCTGAAGGGGTTGTTTAAAAAAAAAAAGATAAAAAAAATCACAGTTCTTAAAAAGCAGAGTATTTTTCTTTTCCATTTACTTTCAAGGGGTAATTATATGAGATGGGCCGTGAATACTGAACAGCAAGGGGCCCACCCATGCACCATGTTTTGAGCTGCTTTGTACATACTGTCCTTATGGTAAATCCAGTCAGTGAGTTAACCTGGCAGAACATTAATAACTGGTGGGTGAGGGGGAATTGCCAGGCTGGTGAAGTGTGTAAACCAGTATGCCTTTATATAAGCATCAGAGGAGGCACAAAATGTAGGGTGGACTCTCACAGATAGGAGGAGGGAGCAGGATTGCCATTTTCAATGACAGGTGTTAGATTGGCTCAGCTTTGTCATATAAGTGCATTGTTACCAAAACCAATCCTGGGTAGCCTTAGTTATGTGCAGTGCTTGCTTTCCTGCATATAAATTTCATTGTAAACACATGATGTTTATGATGTGCTCCAGAGTTAGCACTTCCAAGTGTCTGAATTCCATAGTGTAAGGGCAGAAATTCTGCATTTTTCCTCTGAGATTGACTGTACAGTAGTAGATATTCCCATATAAATTCTCAAAGTTGACTATTATCTAGTAGTTTATAATGTAGTGCCACAAAATCAGTGTTTAAGTAACATTGTCTATAATTTTTAGAATATTTAAGTGTGTTTGCTACACTGGTGACACCCCTGTGGAGTTTGACATGTAACTATGGTTTTGTTATTGAAAGCTTTCCAATACCCATGTTTGATATTAGATTATGGTTATGCTGGTGATGGTCTAGGACTCATTTTACTACATAGTATATTTAAGCCATGTTGTTGTCTTTCTTCATTAGCATTAGGAATTGCAGACTAATTCGTGACTTTTATACTTTCTTTTAGAAGACTGATTTTAGGATAAGCAAGGTGGCAAGTTTTTCACTCATGGATAATTTTATGCAAGATAAGTAGATTTTCTGTGAGTAATCCTATTGATTGTAATAGGACTATTCACAGCTCTGTATGAGTGTAAGTCTTTGTGGGATCAGGTCCTGTACTGGCATGCGTTCAGCAACATGAAGCATATAGAAGTAGCTGTGCAACAAGCCTTAAGAGTGTTTGTATCATATGTTACATTTTAGAATGTGTTAATTTTATGATCTGTGAACCTTTTCACAGTGATTTCTGTTTGATTGCTTTCTTTTTGCAAGTCAACATAGTTTAAATCATTTTTACAATTACTTTTGGGTTAATTTCAAAATCTTTCTTTTAGCTGTGTCTTATTTTTCCAAGTAGGGAGAATAGGTAATGTTATTTAATGTTCTTTATTTAAAGAACCATTAGTAGGGTGATATTTTTTTGCTTTTGAGGCTTTTGCAGTATGTTAAGAATTGAACTTTTGACATTGTGAAAGCTAGTTGTGTTTCCTTTTATATTGGACTATCTCCATATTTTAATAGTGCAAATAAATATGTTTTCTGATGTGAAAATACTCAATATGTTTCATGGTCTGGTAGGGTTTTTAAGTGGATGTTAGTGTTTCTTCTGGAGAGGATTGCGTTGATGGCAGTTTTATTCATGGTAATGATGAAACATAAGTAGTTTTAAAGATGCTATTAGACAATGTTGCCACCTCTTTTTTCATTAGCACTAGGAATTGCAGAATTATTTGTGACTTTTATACTTTGTTTTAGGAAAAAAGCATTTGAGAATTTAGATACACGTTTTTCCCCATTCTAAATTTGGCATAGCTGTTATGTGTGTCTGTGTGACAGCTATAACTTGTTTATTTGTGTGTGTACACTGCATTTGTGGAGTGGTTTCCTGATATGCTTTAATCTAACAGCTGACCACTTCTGAAAGCAAGTGGACCTTTTCCCTCCTTCCTGCTTCTTCACTTTTCCATGTCCTGCTTGCACAGACCTACTCATCCAGACGAAAGCTAATGGCTTTTCTGGTGGGTACATTTTTGTCCCACTCCCTTAGTTGCACAATGCTCTCCTCAACCCAGGGAAGGCAACAAGAAGGCTTAACTGAGGGAATGGTGAGGGTATTACACCTTTGGGTAGGTAGACCGTGTGTCAGATTGTTTCTTTCAGCTGTACTGTAGATAGTTAGGTTGCCTCTTTCTAAATAAGAAAACACAATAAATGTCCCAGTGCAAAGGCCTTTTGGCTGTTTGTTTATTTGAATCTTCACTTTCTGATAAAAGAATGTGGACCTCTCTTGGCATGGTAGCTATTATTTGTAGTTGATTTTATAGAAGTTTGTCTACTTAGAAAGGTTTTAGTAGTCACGCCTGTAAAACTGCTCTGATTGTCCAGTGATCGGCTTTTTAAAATTTTGAATAAACCTTTCAACAGTGCATTACACTAAATGGGGGGGGAGGAGGGGAGAAAATCTATTCTGCACTAGATTAAGAATGGTCACATGGTGAGTTTTGTAGATTTATATATGCTGTATGCATTTAAGTTTACAGTTGAGCATGAATCGTTGTAGTTTGACTGTAGAGATGAGCCTTAAGAAGGAAAATATGCTTAGAGGTTTCCATAGATTGCCTTTTTAAAAATTTATTATATATTAATGTTGTACTAGTAGCCTTTATACAGTTTGTTGTTTAGGCTCTGCATGTACTTACGCTTTCAAAGGCTGTTGTGGAAGCAAGGGTATGGTAGAAATTTGCTCGGGTACATATTCTGTGATTCAGGAAGTTTGTCTTGTCTTACCTTAGATGAAAACATACTTCTCAAAATGTGGAACTAAAATAATGTGATTAGGCTAGTTCCAATGTGAGGTTACCCTGAAGCCCTTTAACAGCTTCAGTTGAGCTGTGTTGGCTTTTGTGATGAGAATCTGGGAGGTAGATATTTTCATCAGGACAGTGCCAAGTTGCTAAAGGCATGTTAGAATTGCTGTTGTGCATCCTGGCTCTTGTGTTTGGGTTGTTAAATCTTAAAAAATACGGTTAAAGAGAGATATTATATATGGAAGCAGTATGTCTATCTCAAATCTGTGTTAGAATCCTTCCGAAGGAGCTAAGATTTAAGCCAGGAAAATAATCAAATTTTAACAAACTTTAATTTCCTATTTCATTCAACCTTCCTTTAATCTGCTTTGCTTTGGAGAAACAGTGAGAAGTTAATACAGGAAAGAAGAGGAATGAGACAGACACAGAAAGTAGTAAATCCTGCTTTTTAACACTTAAAAGTTGAAGTCTTGAACTAACAAACACTTGCAGGAAATAGTTTACAAGTAGAAAAAGCCCATCTTAAAAAAAAAAAAAAACCAAGAAAAAACATTAAATGAATTCTGTTCTACAAATAGATATTAAAATGGGGGTAATTTTCATATTTTGTTTCTTTGTTATTAATTCTTAAGCATATTTTCTTTTTTCAATTATCCAGAAATAATCTTTTAAATCCAAACTGCAGAAACTTAGTGCTGTACATGCAAATTTTATTCTTAAAGTGAGCCCAGTTAGTATCTCTGGGTACTTGCTCATTACATTAAATAAGCCTTTACTATTTGTTTAAAAAAAGAAAGGAGAAGACAAAAAACTGTTACCCACTATCAGTTGAAGTGAAGGAAAAGAGATGGACCGTGTGTTGTACTCTGGTGGCTAACAAATTTTGCCACTTCCCTTCAGGGTCTATGTTCAGCTTTACTTCATAGTATCCACCATCCCAGCAGATGTTTTAAAATCCATTAATATCTTCTTTTGATTGTACTTTAATTTTTAATTCTGACTTGGGAAGGACATCACGCTTTTCATTTAATATGTTCTCGTTTAAATGGCTGTTTCTTTAATTAGAAATATTGTCTTTAGCACTCAACTTACTGCACCAGAAATCTTTGGAAAAACTGATGTCAGGGTTGCTGAAATGAATAGTTCTGAAGTACTGCCATAAGGTTTGGCTTAGCAGCAGTTTCTGAAACGAAGCAGCATAGTTCACTGGTTGTGGATGTTCTGTAAGCAGCTGCAGAGCACTGCGTGAAGATAGAAGGTGCTGGGGTAATCCCAGGAGACCTTTTCTATGCAATGTCTCCAGTTTCCCCTTTTTTCCCCCCAAACTGTGTGCTTGCCCAAGGAGGCTCTGCCTGTAGATGTCTCGTGTGAAATGTTTTATGTAGAAGTAAGCGCTTGGAGAACCTCTGCCAAGCAAAAGGGATACTTTAAAGGTTTTGTTGACAGCTCTTTTTCTGTCAGTGTATAGAGGAACTAGAAATTCAAAGAAAAATAATACGATTATTTTGTGAAGCTTAATAGAAGTTCTGAAATTCCATGGACAACATCTCTTCAATAAGGATTGCAATGTCTTATGCCAAGAAATGTGCTTATGTATACATTGTTTGCATTATTGTAGCTTCCTTCGAGATAATATCAAAATAAGTTGATCTTTATTTCACAGATTCATCTTGCACTTAAAGTATTTCTCTAATCTTTGCAGGCTTGGTAAAGTGAGCTTGTTTGATTGCTTTTAACTTACATTTTCTTTATCACACTGTCATTCTTCCAAGAACACTTCTCCTCATATTCAATTTAAATGATAGCAATCCTTTTATGTGAGCCAGAAGGTGTCACTTGACAAATTACATGTGTTTTAGTGAATTGATTGCAATTGGGATGCTTCTTGTTGGATTAATAGCATACTTTTGTTGGTAGTTTTTCATTTTAAAACAGTACCTGCGTGTCACATTGTGTTTCATCACTTAGAATATGCAGCCTAATGCTGTGAGTTCTCATTATTTTTCTGCAAAAAGCCTGATTTAATAAGCAGTACACTTACTGTACCAGCTTCTGATATGACTCAAGATCATAACTGGAAAACAACTTGAATGCGTTCAGTTGCATGACTCTGCTAAGCTAACTAGTCAGAATGAGTACAAAAAAGTTTCCATATCCCTTGCAACTGAGAAAACTAACAAGACCAGTAAATACCAGTATGTTGCTACCCTGTCTTCTGAGCAGCTGCTGTATCTTGCCAGCTGCCCTAAGATTCTGCATCTCGTGAGTTTTCCTGCCTGTGCTGGTGAGAGTAGCACTGTTAAACACTGAGTTTCTCATCTGCTTTTGCTTGCCTAGCTTTAAGTCCAGGATTGCCACAATACATACCTAATTTCAGAGTGATATGGTGGTATTCTCCGTGTGGAACAACCTTCTGTGCTGTGGCTTGAGCAGACAGATTAGGGCCACCATGTTCTCACACTTGATACTGTTCTCCCTTGAATGTGTTTCAGCATCTTGAGTTCTTGTATTCCAGTACCTGTCTATGTCATTCCTCTAAAGAATCTGCAATGAGCTTATGCTGTCATATTTCTGTAATGTGGAACAAAAGCATAGTGATGACAATCTGAGTTGTATCCTGACTGTGGATTAATTTGGGATAAAGGCTGAAATAAGTAAATGTACCTGTATGTTTCCCTTGGAGTCTGTCTTTCAAGCTACATATTTAAAATTCCCTACCTAAGAAACCAGTCTCAACCTTAGATATTTTGCACCATCTCTCATCAAATAATGGCTCCATGGGAGACAGATTAAGAACTTCAGTTCCTTCTCACATTTCTTACTTGGCACAGGATATTCCACACTGATAAGACGATAAATTCATCCTCATTTTCTTCTTTTAGGATGTTGTTGCAAGCTCTCTCCGGGAGATCTGCATTGGTGGAAAAAATACAGCCTTAGCGCTGTGCCAGGGTTTTTCTTTTGTTTGTTTGTTTGTGATATTGCTGAGAAACTATCAGTATGGTTTCCCAGTTACCTCCAAAAAATACTTCATGGTTTATATAATGTCAGCATGTGGCTGTGTGGCATACCGGACATGCATTTTCCGTTGAAGGCATGTGAAGTCTCGTTCTCTTACTATAAAGTGGATTGTTACCTAGCACTACGCGAGTTCATTCAAGGCATTAAGGAATTGTTGTCTGTATTTGAAGTCAGATGCTGTGAAAAGCAAGAGCAAGATTTCAAACTTCTTTACATTAGAACTGCAGAGGAACAGGAAAGAACAAATTGCAAGCATAAATGCTCTGAACAGGAATTTTCCCCATGTTGTCCTCATGTCACAGGCATTTTTGATCCTTAGAATGTGCTTTTTACATAGAAATGAAGAATATTAAAGTTTTCTATGACAACGTCATATAGAAAGAGATTTAGCCTGGTGACTCTGACCTCTTAACTTCCAGCTGGGGAAGGCTTACTGAAAAGATACCAAATAATCTGAAAAGCTTTTCTTCAGTGTGCCTCTTAAATATTTGAAACTCTGAGAAGTCAGAACATCCTGTCTGTCAGCTGTTCTATGGCATAGTCAGAAATTTGGAACCAGTCACAGTAGAGGACAGGGACAAATGTTCTCTCACTTTCAAGTTGTATGACAGGAGTTGCTACAGGCAGGTGTTAATGGTGGGGTTTTTGATTATTTGTTGGGGTGTGTGGTGGGTTGGTTTGTTCCTTCCTTTGTTGTTTTTAAGAAATTGAGTGAATTTTACTTTCAGAAGGTTAAGAACTAATAGTAGTATTTGAAACGAAAGTATAATTAAGGGGAACTTCCAAGATCTTTCAGCTGTTTCTGCTGGTGGCTTGCATTCCTACTAGGAATCTCACCTGACAAAAGACTGCTATTTATTTTCTAAACTTAGTGTAGTTTTGTGTGTGTGTGTGTGTGTATATATATATATAAAAGTCTTCAGATGTTAAAGATCATTTAGAATTTTCAAAAGATTTTTGTGTGAAGAATATTTCAGAGATGAAATGCATTAAACTGAAAATTGAAATTTGCCCATTTGTTTGATCCAGTCTTTTTGCCTGTTGCTTTTTGCAACTGGCAGGGGGCTGTGGTGTTGCAATTCTGCATGGTAACGGCCCTGCCAGTTCTAGGCAGAGGAACTTGATTTCTTTGGTTGTAAGTTGTCATCGAGAGCTGCAGGAAAAACAGGATAGCCTCTGGCTTAAAACTTGAATGGATGGAGTCTTTCACTGTGTTGCATTCTGAGGGGAACAGAATTTGAAGCTGATGAATAACAGCATACCAACATCACTGTCATGATTCTGAGTGCATCAAAATCGTAACACTCCCAAAGAGACCCATTTAATGCTTTGGCTAGCCCTGCTGTGTGTTGTCCAACTCCACTGTGCCTCTGCTCTCATCCCTGTGTCTGCTGTAGCCTTTGTGTAGTTTTTTGCTCTCCAGCTGTGGGAAGATAGAGGGATGGAGGGAGGATGTCTGTCTGTAAGAAGGAGTAGACCAGAGCACTGTGGAATGGGAAGGAGTTACTGGGCTGGGGAATAGGGTGAAGAAGGCTGATTGCTGTGACTGGACAGCCAGTAGGAGCAAGTAAGACAGCTTCCTGCCAAGGAGGAGAGCCTTAAGACTGTCTTGCATATATAAGTAGAATAAGAAGATGCTGCCAGTTCCAGCTTCACAAAAGCCTGCCACCATGTGTTAAAAAACAATTAATGTCATGACATTTGTTGGAATATTATGATCTTATATCTGTATGCCAGAAGTCAATGCAGTGGTATTGCTATTCGTGACTGGAATTCGTATTTCCTGACTAGTGCTCCTGCTTAGTGGGTGTGAAAGTGAGTGCCTTTTTTATAAACACACTTAACACACTTGACCTCTCTATAATCTTTATTTGACATATACATTAAGCCAGAAAGCTGTATTTTCATAGAATCATAGAATGGTTTGGTTTGGAAGGGACCTTTCAAGGTCATCTAGTGTTGTGTCATGTCCCCCCCCAAAAAAAAAGCAGGGATATCTTCAACTGGATCAGGTGGCTCAGAGCCCTGTTCATCCTCGCCTTGGATGTTTCTGTGGATGGGGCATCCACCACCTCTCTGGGCAACCTGTTCCAGTGCCTCACCACCCTCACAGTAGAGAATTTCTTACTTATCTCTAGTCTGAATCTACTGTAGCTCCTTTAGTCTAAAACCATTACTCCTTGTCCCATCAACCTACTAAAAAGTTTGTCCCCGTTTTTCCTGTAAGCCCACTTCAGGTACTGAAAGGCTGCTCTAAGATTTCCCCAGAGCCTTCTCTTCTTCAGGCTAAGCAACCCTGACCCTTTCAGCTTGTCTTCAGTTGAAGAGGTGCTTCAACTCTCTGATCATTTTAATGGCCATCCTCTGCACTTGCTCCAACAGGTCCATGTCTTTCCTACGCTGTGGACCCCAGGGCTGAATGTGGTATTGCCGGTGGGCTCACACCAGAGTGGAATAGAGGGGGAGAATGCTCTTCCTTGACCTGCTGGCCATGCTTCTTTTGATGCAGCCCAATTTTTCCTCACTTGTAGTGGATATAAAGATGTTCCAGCAGCTACAGTATGCCCTGGGGTAGCAGCAGTGAAAGGGCAGTGAAAGGACAAGGAAGTAGGAAGCACATGACCAATATGAAAGAAGCATTTGTAAAAGACAGTCAAAGTGGAAAAAGGGAGCAGAGTAAAAAGGGCACACAGGAAAAAAAACCCAAAAGATTTTTGAGGAATGAGAAGGAAAATTATCTATTGCTTCATTACCAGAATTTTGCCAGTAATCAAAAGGCACTTTGATTTTGAACTTTTTATTTGAAAGTGTTCGATTGTGTACACATGCATGTGTGTGAAGGGAGAACCTTTTCATGTTGAACCAAGATGGCCAACTTTTGCTTTTAGTCAGCTGTCAGTTTTAGGAGTGCATGTGTGTATGTTGAATGCTGACTGAGTTCTTATAAAATGTTTTTAAGTAAAAAATTTAAAGCAAGAGCACCAATTGTAGATGTTTACTATTAAAACTTTCTTTGTAGGTTATTGCACTTAAGAATGAACATTGAAGACAAGCTGGGAGGATTATTTCTTAAATGTGGTGGCATAGACCAAATGCAGTCATCCAGGGCTATGGTAGGGATGGGTGCAGTATCTGACCAGTCTGGAGTGTCGGGAGAACGGCAAGAGGCAGTGCTTCAAGATCGAACTATGGCGCACCAAGAAATTCTTGCAGCAGATGAAGTGTTACAGGAGAGTGAACTTCGACAGCAAGAGATGATTTCACATGATGAACTCATGGTCCATGAGGAGACGGTAAAAAATGATGATGACATCGATGCGCAAGATAGACTTCCTCAAGGGCTGCAGTATGCTGTTAATGTCCCTGTAAGCAATTTCTTTGTGAAATATTGGAGAAGTTACTAGGAAGCTTGATCTGGTAGTCTAATCCTACTCTGGCAAGAATCTATTAATTGCTTGTTCGGATTTTGATTATCAAAATATTTATGAATGAATGCTATTTATGAAAATGTCATTTGCTTCTGGCCGTGGATAAATTTGCCAATTAAGCATAATCTTTCATTATCTGTTTTATAAATATTTTATGAGCAGGCTGTTAACCGTAGAATTAATGCATTTAAATGTGCTCCTTTAAATATATTTAATGTTCAAGGGTAACTACAAACCAGAATAAATAGCATTATTAAAAGGTGCATACTGTTTATGCTGTTCATAGTACTATTTAGTTTCTTTTGCTTTAGGAAGCATCTTGCATGTTTTCAAAGTATGTGGACGCTTAGCAATTGCATTCACACTGCAGGTTGGACTGTGACACTTCATACATGACCATAAATATGCCCTTCCTCGATACCTGATAGAAGGTGTACCTCAGCTTTCCCAGAGAGAATGTAGATGACTTCCTTCTGAAAACAGCATCTGGTGTAATGCAGCACATCTTCACTGTTACCCTTCAAACATAAAGGAGAGTTGCCAGGACTTTAAAATTAGATAGCCATATACATGAAGAATAATCTTCAGAAAGGTAGCATTGTTAAAACACTACTCTCTCAGATCAGGTGGTTGAGGTGTTAGAAAAAAAATGTAAGAGTATCATGATCTTTATTGAAGTTTACATTAGGTCAAGATTTTTTCCCCCAAAAAAACTTCATTAGTACTATTTGGTTTTCTTTTGTTGGGCTTTTTTTTTTTCTTTTGTTTTCCTTAAAAGAAACCAACTTCTGTCTTAAATACATAATAAACTATTCCTTTAAATCTTGCATTGACAACAACATGGCCTAAAGTAAAATAGGTATGAAAACCTGGATGGTTTTACAGATGGAAGTGATTTTAATATGAGAACTGATCTCAAAATCACCACAGGTCAGGAGGAAAAAAGGCCTTGGGAGATGAATGAAGGGATACATCAAAATGTCACTGTAGAAATTAACTATGCCCTTTTTTCATTTAAGGCATTTCTTATTCCTTTCACTTAAATTTCTGAAAGAATGAAGCCACGAGATTAATTCCCTTAGAAAAAGGTTTTCTGTTTCAGCAGTTTGTCATCTTCTAAAATTGAAAAATTGCTTTTCTGTAGTGAGAACCTTACCTGAAACTGGCACTTGGTATCTTAACAGATCAGTGTAAAGCAAGAAATTACCTTTACTGATGCATCTGAACAACAGAAACGAGACAAAAAACAAATACGAGAGCCAGTAGATTTGCAGAAAAAGAAGAAAAGAAAACAGCGTTCACCAGCAAAAGTAAGACATTGATTTGGCAAAACCAAGATTAAAAGAACCTGAAGATTTGGTTGACTATGACTAATTTCATTACTGAAGTAGTTAGGCTGGAAATTGTTTGTTTGCTCAGTAAAGATGCAGCTCTGAAGTTCACCAGAGACCCAAACCAAAACCTGATATAACAGTGTTTTTCTTTGAACTCTTTTTAGCCACATGAACCCTTGCCATATTTTAACATCTGTCTCTCCAGGCAGTTCTCTCTCCAAATATTTTGTTTTTTAATTATGAGTAGCTTTGTATACAGTTTATAAATCTTTACTCTGTATCTATTTAATAATAGTTGTGCTTTTCTGTGAGCCTGATAATTCTATATGCTTCATGCATAGTAGTGAAAAGATTTTAAAAAGAAATCTAAAATGGTAGTTTTGAAAATTCTAAAAAGTTTACTAATATATAAAAAATAATTTACCCGTAGGGATTATTCCTGTGGTCATAATCATCTTCATATATGTATTTCTTTATATCAAAAGATTCTTACCATAGCTGCTGGTTTGTTACTTCAAAATTTCTTTTGTAGATCCATTCATGAAGAGTATGTATCCCAGTATGTCTGAAAACAATTTTCTTCTATTGAGATGCACTTCAGATAAACCCAGAATCTTTTCACCTCATGAGGTAGCAGTGTTATATCTTCTAGTAATTCCCCAAATCAGTATTAATCTTCAGGCTTAAAATAGAGCATATACAGGCTGCTCTGATAGGCAAAAATCAGTTAGTTATTATCATGCAGCAGCATTAAAAGAAACTTACTCTGAAATCAATGCAGACTGTGTATACATTGAAGGCAAACTCACCTGAATGCCAGGAAAAACACCCCAACCTCCTTTTTGTTGGCCTACAAGTGGGACCCCTCAGTCCTCCTCAAAGCATTGTCAAATGAGGTTGCATCTGTAGTATTCTTGGAAAAGTTGAGACATTATTTCAGATTGGGTGTGGAAGCAAGTCCCAAATCCTGTTCATTGCTTTGGTAGAAGAAGGTTGAGTACATCCACAGATCACTTCCATGGAAACATGGCAAGGTAGGAGGGGCATGTGTCTCTCTTTCTACAGATGTGTACTTGCATGCTTCCTTTTTATCTCCCAGTCTGTCAGTGTTAGTCTTTTGAGATGACAAAAAATTGAAAAATAATCAGGCGAATCATTAAACAGGTTCTTTTTCAGGCTCTCTTCCCCTTTTTTCAAAATTAGCTGAGTAAAAAGGCAGAAGGAAGCTGAAGGGCTTACATAGGTGAGACCCTACTGCAGTTTAAGCTAGCATTCCCAGAGTAATGGGGTTGGTTTTCCATCCAAAGAGCAGCTGGGACTTTTACAAATGGAAGTAAGTTAACATGCTGAAACATCTTAAATTTTATATTAATGTAGTCATCATATCAAAAACTCATCAGCTTTTATCCTATGGGCTTTTCCATGCACCCAAACACAAGCTCACTCACACACACACACACATGCATGCGCACACACACTACATACATGCATAAAAGCTTTTTTGTTGCTTTTACTAGGAAAACTGCACTGACAAAGTTACCTTCCTTCATTTAAGGGGTGATACAATGAATAGATGCAGTAGAAGAGCCCAGGGTTAGGATAACTGTGAAACTAAGTGTATTTTCTGCACAATTATTTAAAAATCTTAATATTTCATAACATGTATTTAAATTGATTTTACATAACCAGTCAGTGTTTTGTAAGCTGTACATTGTTACAGAACAGAGTTTTTGTAATTGCCTGTATCTGTGACTTATTGGAGCTGTAACATACCAATCTTACAAACGTATGAATGTGCTTGTCCTTCAGAGTGAATGCACAAGAATTTGTTAGCTTGAGACTTTCGCTCTTGCTATGTTTTGATGCAGTAGAATTAAAATTTTAAGTAGATCCTATAGTATTTGCTACTGTTGCAGAAATACTGTTTCAGTTATTGACTCTCCTTCTCATCACTGTCATTATCATAAAACCTAAACCATCATAGCTAATCAAATTGAAAATGTGTTTCCCCCACAGACTTTTATTTTTATTTTTTTTTTTTTGTTAATAACAAGGGACTAAACTGTTTTATTTAAGCTTACTTAAGCTCTTCATAGTTTTGTTTCCAGTTAAGTAAGACTTTTGGAGCTGTAATTTGTTTGCTGGTTTTCTCATTCTCTTGCCAGAGTTAGTAGAGAGTTTGGGGTTTGGATTTTTTGACAAATTAGAGAAATTTTGTGATGAGCTTTACTGAATAAGGTAGATATGGTGCAAATTTTTTGTTCAAGTTTTTAATTATATATGAAAATAGAAGCTTTGTCTGACAGCAGAGCAGTTGAATTCGTCAAGGAGATGCTTCAATATATATACTGAGTGAACAATACTTTTTCACTTATTGAGTGAAAAACCTGAAAGGGGAGAAGAATACTGCTATTGTCTTGGTTGTTTGGCTTTGGGGTTTGCTTTTTAAAATACAGTTTTGCCTCTGGGATTGCTGGTATTATGTAGATGTGGATAATTTGTATGACTCTTCTGGATAAGATTTAATGCCTTATAGCAAACATTTACAGTTGTAATTTGAAAAAAAGAATATAATATTTTTCTTTTCCTTTAAAATATGACCATCCGTGCATCAGTGCCCAGAGGTGGTGTGGTTATTTTATGTCCTTTCCAACAGACGGACAAAGTAAACAGTAGCATATAAAATAACCCAGCTGTGAATAGGGGAGCTCTAAGCTGATTTTCCATGAGCTGCTTTTGTCTCTGTCCTGTTGAAATATCTCTTTAATACAAAATGAGGTACAAGTTGGATTGGACTGCAATTGGAAATGTATACTAAAATCCTAACACATAGCTTTGTAGAAATTAGAATTGTTTTACCTGAAATACTTTTTAATTTTCTGCATTGAAAAAATTAATGTGTTTTTTTTTTTTTGTAGTTAATAAGACATCTTTAGAGGGTAGTGTGAGAACAAATTTTACTCTTTTTAAAATAGATCCTTACAATAAATGAGGATGGATCACTTGGTCTGAAAACCCCCAAATCTCATGTTTGTGAGCATTGCAATGCTGCCTTTAGAACCAACTACCATTTACAGAGACATGTCTTCATTCATACAGGTACTGCTTGACTTCAAATTTGTCTTTTCTACTATATAAAGAGTTGTTTACTTATGTTAACAATGTTTTCAGCTCTATGCGATTTTCAGTTTTAAGAGAGTAGCTAACTGGGCATCTAAGCTTAGAGATTCCATGCACCAAAGTGTCAAAAGAATACCAGAAACAAAAAATCAACATATGTTTAATAAACTGAAGACCTGTTTACAAAGCTTCTTTTCTTTCTTTATCAGAAAGTAAAGGGTTGACTTGTAGCCTAAGTGCCAAAATTGACCCCTTTGTAAAATGTGTTCCGGCTGCTTATTTGCCTGATGAGGTATCTTTCTGGTTCGGAGAAGTGAAAAAGGTACTTACCATTATAACAGCTTGCCAGTATCCTGAATACAGTCTTATGCCAGCATCCTAATTGATCTTGTTCATAAGGAAATTACAGCCATTTCAGATCACACTTCCGTGCTAGTCTTAATGTGACTCTTAGAATCATGGAAGGAATTCTGCAGTTCTTATGCTTAGTAAGACTAATGTTTTTTGGTACTAGAGTATTTTTGGAATCTGCTCAGATGCTGTTTTTTTAACAGACTTTTTAATATTCCTCAAAAGTAGTTATCAGAAACAACAGTGTGTAGTTATTAACTTACGGATGTGGCATTATATTGTTCAAGGTGAAAAACCATTTCAGTGCAGTCAGTGCGACATGCGTTTCATACAGAAGTACCTGCTACAGAGGCATGAGAAGATTCATACTGGTGAGTATAGTGCCTTGAGTATCTTTACTGGCGTGCTTAAAAACGGTTTCCCCACTCAGGCAAGGTTTCTGGTAATAAGTATGCAGCCTAAAACCCTGTTGTAGTTTGTTTTAACTTAACAGATGTTATAAAACTTTAAAAAATAAATTAGTATTGTGCTTTCAACTTGCTCCACTTTTCTTTGGCTGTAAACTCCAGTAAGCAAATCTGAAAGTATTCTATAAAGAATCACGGAGTAACAAACCATGAAGTTGGTATGTTCACAGAAGTCAAAGTTTGTTAAGCAGTTCTGTCTTTGTTGTATCAAGTTAATCCAGGTAACGGGGACTTCCAAATTGCATTGCAGTAGATTTATTTATTTATTTTGGAGTTTGATGGAAAAGTGCCAGGACTAAAATGGCCAAAATGCCTAACCCCAGAGGTGTTAGTATCAGATTTACTTCTCACCTTCTTTTTTTTCTTTTCTTTTTTTTTTTTTAAAAGGTTTAATTCAGAACTGTTCTAAAAATAAGAGCCTTAGTTTAAAAATAGGCAGTATAGGTCAATAAGGCCCAAAGTTTTAAGCCAAAAAGAGTTATAGTTTATACATGTTAATTTTTTTATCTTCTTGCACTGCACAAAACCACATTCTTTAACAGGTTTGTCTTCATTGGGTTTTTGGCATTTTGGTGCATGGCCTTTCAATCCCTCTTTAAATATTTTGTAATATGGTCCCTTTGGACTAGATGCCAGTTTCTCAGCCTCTTTTTCAGAAAAGCAGAGCTGGTGAATGTGCACAGTGTTTCTTGGCTGTAGCATTTATTTAAATGGATATGAGAGCTACTAACACGCAGTGCAGTGTGTGCATGTGTAAGAGTTGAGAGGGAGAAAAAACTCTGCAAGATGAATTTTCAGAGCAGTGTACAGGGAGTTACATGCACAAATGCCCTGTTGTTTATGGGATTTTTGTATCCTAGGTTGCCATGAGTCCAGACTAAGTAGGTTTCCTTCAGCCAGTCAGCCACAGAAGAGTCCTCCATTCTTCTGTCCAGTGTCTTTGTTCTGCTGTTAGTCTTTCCTCTGGCTCTGAACTGGTGAACCATGCTGCCTCCACTTTATGTAGATACTATTCTTGAAAAGAATGCTCAATCACTCTTTTCCATCTATCTGGCCAGCCCTCTCCACTTTACCCTCCAAAAAAAGGCAAAAATTTAAGTACAGTCTCCATGTTTTTCAGATGATTTTTTTTTTATTTTTTTAATGAGGATTATTCCCTGTACGTGGCTTTGAAAATGAGAGTCTGGGTGATTCAGTTAATTAACACTTGACTGCAAATATTTTATAAACAGATTTAATTACTTTTTTTTAACTCAAATTCTAGCTCTAATGAGAATTTTGTGTTGATTGCAAGTTTTGGAGGGAGGGGGTAGTGGGATTGCAGGGTTTTTTCCCAGCTCTTACATATACTAGTCTCTGTTTAGCAGGGAAAAAGATGCCATTTAACAAATTAACTATATTGTTACCTGACTTTATTAGATAACTATGTTTTCCTCCTTTCCTCAGCATCCTGAGATATATTTGGTTGTATCTCAGGAAATTGAAGATTGTCTTTGTGTTATAAATTGTTGAATTACAAGTGTTTTCCTAGGTGACAGCTAGTAGGCAGTTAGGAGAAGATATAAGACCCAGCTTCCACAAGTGGATAAAATGTTTTTGAAGTCCATTTAGCTAGCAAGTATTTACTGCTTAATTTTTGGGTTTGCCTAGTTACAGTGTAGCTAATTTGCATTCTACATACCTGTTTCTGCTTTCACTTCTATGTGACAATATTCACTATTGGGCCTTAGCTGTTTCTGTAGCATTACTCTGTTGTTTAGGACTGCATAATTTAACCCATCCAGAACAGCTGAATTTTCAGCTTGTTTCTCTCACCAGAGGGTGAGCAGTGGGTCTGTGTTTCACTTTGATGGAAATAAAATGAAGCTCTCTTTGTATTATTTGTACTTTTAAAGAAATATTCCTTATAAATTCAGTACTGGTTTTTTTTTTTCTTTTTATTTAGCATTTTTGGCTCTCTGTGTAACCACTTTTAATACCAACTTTTGCAGGGTCTTCAAAATCCTGATAAAGAACAGGATTATTCTTACTCTTTTAAAGATGTTTATTGAATTTTCCAGTTTGTTTTAATCCCACTGAAGACAGTGGTAACACTTAGAAGCCCCATTTTATGCCTCTTACAAGCCCTGAATTTATGGGTGCGCCAGCTAGTTCCAGTGTGATTTGAATTCGGTTCTCTGAACTACTCCTTCAAAGGAAATGTTATGAGGGATTTAGGAAGCAATCAATGAACAGCCTTATTCTGTGTAAATAATTAAATAGTTGAATCTAAAAGCAGACATTGCATTAAGACAAAATTCACTTACTAGAAGTAATTGTATGTTGGGGAGGGCAGCAGTGCTGGAACCCTGCTGCTAGACTTGTCGCTAATGATACAGAAAATTGCCATCTCAGTTGTAAGGGAGGGGAGAGTTGCTGGTGCACAAATATTGTCGTATTTTGAGTTTATTAGGCTCAAAGGTGCTGAATGGTTTTGGTTTTGGGGTTTTTTTCTTCAAAGATGTCTGCTTTGTTTTTGCTTGGGGATGTGTCTATACACCTTACCCACTCATGCATTCATGTGTCCTAATTCTGTAACCCACCCTACTTCCCATTTTAAGCACAAGAAATGAGATTACATTTAAAAAAGAATAAAGCAACACTGGGGTTAATGATTCAAGTGCCTTCTTATTCAGGCATGCTGTTTTTTCATTGCCTTCTTTGGTATTTTATAATTTGTGTTTTCTCTGTTTAGAGACTTAAAATGCCTGGGGGTTTATAATTGTTACAGCCTTCATACATACGGTATTTGTACTAAACTTTATAAATAGTTCTATTGCTTGGTTTTAATAGATTTCCAGTAAAGACATAAAACATAGGCTGATTTTGAGGATAGTGCATTTAATTCTTGTTTTGTATTTTTAAATTTTGGCCTTTTTTCTACACCTGATTCTTTCCCACTTACCAACACATTTCCGAAAGATATCTCCTAGGTTCTCCCTACATTAGAAAAAGGTTGTTATTAATGATCTTTTCCATTTGCAGTAGATCCTGTTTGAAAAGTACAGCAAAGTTGCAGAAGGCATCTTAAGCTTCCGGCTTCTGTTAGAGAGAAATTATTATGGGAGGCATATCTGCATATTAATTTTTAATCTTTTCCTAACATTATCTTCCTTGTGAAGATTAAAGCAAAAATTAAGTATGGTATCAGTTTCCCAAAGTGTTCTAAATCTTACTTCCAGAGCGTTCTGGAATTCTACTGAAAAATACTATTTTCTGTGTTGTGCTGAAATTCAGGGACAGGATCCCCAGACTTTTCTTCCTGTTAAGGCGTGATCAGCAGTGGCACCACCATGTACTCTCAAAGATTCCAAAATAGTTGTTATTGGTAATATGCTGCAGTGAAAAACTCAGAACCCATGTTTGGCCCTATTTAAGCCTTGAAATGGGAATAGGTAGCTGGGAGAGTCTTCTGCCAGCAAATAGCCAGCTTGAGCAGACATATGTTAAGGAACTCTGTGACCATTCATTTGCAGAAATGGGTATAAAGCTGAAGGTAAGTGCATTAATGAAGTGCTCTGCATTTTCTTGGATAACAGGATAACTCCTTAGGGGGCAGTTCAAAGCTAGAACAAAGCTGAGCTGTCTTGTTTCTCTGTGGTGGTTTGGCTTCCCTAAGGCTCAGGAGAGTTTTTATGCCAAACAACTGATCCTTTCTCTAAAAATGAAAAGAAAAGAAATTAAAAAAACCAACCAAACAAACCCACAACACCAAAACCAAAAAAACCAACCAAACAACCAAAAAAAACCCAAACGTAAAAAACCAACCACAAACAAAAAAACAAACCACCACCAAAACCGAAACAAAATACCCAACCTAAAATCTAAGATTTTAGCTTGAAAGCAAACTTCCAGGCAATGTAAGGAAGGTTGTTTGTAGGGGGAGCAATTTAAAAGAAACACAAAGTAGAATAGTGGGGCAAAGGGAAAGAAAACAGTAAGTAACAAGGATTAAGTAGCCATAGAATCATAAAATACTTAGGGTTGGGAAGGACCCTAAGATCATCTAGTTCCAACGCCCCTGCCATGGTCAGGGACACCTCACACTAAACTGTGCCACCCAAGGCCTTGTCCAACCTGGCCTTGAACACTGCCAGGGATGGAGCACTCACAACCTCCCTGGGCAACCCATTCCAGTGCCTCAGCACCCTAACAAAAAGGAATTTCTTCCTTATATCAAATCTAAACTTCCCCTAACAAATAGTCCCTCCCCAGCATCCTTGTAGGCCCCCTTCAGATACTGGAAGGCTGCTATGAGGTCTCCACACAGTCTTCTGAACAGCCCCAACATTCTCAGCCTGTCTTCATACGGGAGGTGCTCCAATCCCCTGATCATCCTTGTGGCCCTCCTCTGGACTTGCTCCAACAGTTCCATGTCCTTTTTATGTTGAGGACACCAGAACTGCACACATCTTTGAGAATGGAAGAGTTCCTGTGTATTTAACAAGAACAATGAGAACTAAGTGTCTCGACTCATCTTCTTTAAAAATGAAGACTTTGAAAAAACTGAGAAAGTCTGAACAGGGCTGGTGGAAGTAAAGCACTGAAGTGTTAAAGGTGCATAGCAAATAAAGAGAACATGAAGAATGAAGCTGGAGTTTGAATGTTGAGAAATAGGCCGAAGAGGAAGATGTGTTTATCGGCAGTACATGAGAGGATTATGTGGTAGGCCCTGTAATTTATGAAGGGTGCTGAAAAAAACCTGGAATTTTACAGTAATTATTAATAAGCAAGAAATGGTAAAAATTAGTCTCTGACTAAATGTGAAATAAGAGTTAGGGTGCTGAGGTTGTGAGCCTATAGAAAAAACTGATAGAAGCTGAGAGATCTAAGGAGATAATTTGATTTAGGAGAGAATAAATTGGAATAATTTAATCCAAGAAAGGGACTTGCTGGGAAGCCACATGGAGAGTTAAGAATTAATAATTGGAAATAGGGCATAGGCTTAAAAGGCAGAGATATAGAAACAGTTTGGAATGAAGAAGGTTGAAACTGGGCATTAATGATCTGACTGGAAGCAAATGTGTGAGTGATACAGATATTTTCCATTCTAGTTTCTATAAATACCCATATCTTATTTTAAGGTACCATATTTCCTTTTGTAGAAGGATGGCTAAATATCTCTGTTCTAAATGGAAAATATGCACTCTAATAACATTGTAAATAATAAAATTTATTAACATTCTGTAGCTATTATTAAAAATGTAATAGGTCATAATTTTTTTTAATTATAAAACTACCTCAGAAAAATAGATACCGCGTATTTCTGGAGACAAAAGATTGATTATGTATGTCCCCAAACCCAGTGCAGTACAGTATCAGAACAAAGAGGATGTTGATAGATGCTGCCAGGACAATCCAGTTCAATGTATTTATGTTGTTCAGGATAAGCTCTATTAAATAGTAGTAAACTTTTGTAAAAGCAAACCTAGCTTTTCAATGCACTTGGTCTTTTTTTTTAGAGAAACCTAGAAAATAAAAATACTGGAGGGAAGATTGGTTGTTTTTTTTTAAAAAAAAAGAGTTACTCCAGGTTCTGAAAGGGTCATTCAGGATCACTGCAGAGCTTCTTTGAGAGGAAAAATAAGGGGGAAACTGAAGATGAATTCAGGGCAATGAACACTGTCTGAACAAAGATTTCATAAAAATGAAAAAAGCAAAACATCAACCAAACAGAAAAGCCTGTAAGTATGCAAATGCCTGTTCAGCTGCAGAGGTGCCTTGTTTTCAGCTTAATTTTTAAAATCTTTTAATTCATAATAAATAAATAAATTTGGTTTCCAACCAAAATAATTATTACTAGAACAGTTATTTCAATACTACATACAGGTAAAGGAAAAATATGGAAAGTACAGAGCACCATACAGAAATGTTAAATTAAAAAAGCTTGGAAATGCGTAATTCACTTCTAGAAGGGGTGGGTTTGAGTTAATGAGCTGGTGAGAGAATTGAGGTATTTTTATACAATCGGCTGCCCTAAAAAAAAGTATTATGCAGCAGCAGCAGTTCAGGAAAGCTGTCCTTGCAGTTCTTCATTTGTTAGGTTTAAGACAGATACCTGCACCTACATTAGAAAGAGGGCGCAAGAATTTAGATTTGAAGGTGGTGGCTGGCTTGGGGTGGTTTTTTCAGTTTAAAAGCTTAAAGTAAGTTAGAGGCATTGACTATAGAGTAATGGGAAAATAGTGATGTGAGGAAGCCTTATGTTGGGGTTTTTTTATAGCAACAGGCTAAATCCTCTTTATTATTTCTGTTAGAGAATGTAATATTTGAGATGGTAATTTTATGGAAGAAGATGGATTTATTTTTTTTTTAGATTAACATTGCTATGTGTTTTTTATTAGGTGAAAAGCCATTTCGTTGTGATGAATGTGGTATGAGGTTTATTCAGAAGTATCACATGGAAAGGCACAAAAGAACACACAGTGGAGAGAAGCCTTACCAGTGTGAATATTGTTTGCAGGTAAGATGACTTAGTGAAATCTTTCACAATTGCAAAACAAAACACCAGCTAGTTCCCAAGCAGTACAAATAGGATTTTCACCAGGTCTTGTAGTCATGTGCATGCAAATAAACATATAACAAATGTTTTTTCTGTTGAGGTATGTGGTCTTGATGCACAGGCAGAGCAGAGTCACAACTGTCTGCTTTATTTTATTGATTACATATCATTTTGTGACGCTTTATTAGAAAACAGGAAAGTGGATGAATTATCAAGTAAATTAGTTAGAATGAAAGGTTTCTTTTCACAAATTTCCAAAAATCATAATAACTATAAATAATAACATAAAATAATCTTTTGCAGTATTTCTCCAGGACTGATCGTGTGCTGAAACATAAACGTATGTGCCATGAAAATCGCGACAAGAAAGCTAACAGAAGTGCCACCAAAGTTGGCTTCTTGCCATCAGAGGAAGATTCTGGTTTCTCTACTCCTATGAAAGACAGCTCGTTGCCAAAGAAGAAAAGGCAGAAAACAGAGAAAACAAAATCTGGGGATAAGGAAAGTGCGGATAAATTGGAACAGAAAAAGGACAAAAATGACTATTTGCCATTGTACTCTTCTAGTACTAAAGTAAAAGATGAGTATATGGTAGCAGAATATGCTGTTGAGATGCCACATTCTTCAGTCAGTGGAACTCACTTAGAAGAAGCAAACTCTGGAGAAATACACCCACCTAAACTTGTTCTCAAAAAAGTTAACAGCAAGAGGAGTCTGAAACAACCACTTGAGCAAAGTCAAACCATTTCACCCTTATCTACATATGAAGACAACAAGGTTTCAAAGTATGCCTTTGATCTTGTGGATAAGCAAAGTTTACTGGACTCTGAAGGTAATACTGACATTGATCAAGTTGACACATTACAGGAAGGACCCAGTAAGCCTGTACACAGCAGCACTAATTATGATGATGCAATGCAGTTTTTAAAGAAAAAGAGGTATCTACAAGCAGCTAGTAATAACAGTAGAGAATATGCCTTGAATGTAAGTACCATAGCATCTCAACCTTCAGTTACGCAGGCGGCTGTGGCCAGCGTCATTGATGAAACTGCTACAGCCTCAATATTAGACACACAGGCACTGAATGTTGAAATTAAAGGTAACCATGACAAAAATGTCATTCC
This sequence comes from Agapornis roseicollis, assembly GCA_002631895.1. Classification (NCBI taxonomy): domain Eukaryota; kingdom Metazoa; phylum Chordata; class Aves; order Psittaciformes; family Psittacidae; genus Agapornis; species Agapornis roseicollis. Next base: position 77,500 of record NDXB01014480.1, read on the forward strand.
AGATGAGGTACTGCAAACTCTGCTAGATCATTATTCACACAAGGCTAATGGACAACATGAGATATCTTTCAGTGTGGCTGACACTGAGGTGACTTCCAGTATATCAATCAATTCTTCTGAAGTATCTGAGGTCACCCAATCTGAGACTGTTGGAACAAGCTCTCAAGCTTCCTCATCAGATAAAGCTAGTATGTTACAAGAATATTCAAAGTTTTTGCAACAAGCTTTGGACAGAACTAGCCAAAATGATGCCTATTTGAACAACCCAAGCCTTAATTTTGTGACTGATAACCAGACTCTTACAACCCAGCCAGCATTTCCTTCCATGGAGAAGGTCTACACGTCTATACCCGTCAATAGCTTTCGATCGGGAATGAACTCTCCATTAAGAACAACTCCAGACAAGTCTCATTTTGGACTAATTGTTGGTGACTCGCAGCACCCTTTTCCCTTTTCAGGTGATGAGGCAAATCATTCTTCTTCTTCCTCTACACAGGACTTCTTGGATCAAGTAACTTCTCAGAAGAAAGCAGAGGCACAGCCTGTTCATCAAGCATATCAAATTAGCTCCTTTGAGCAGCCCTTTAGAGCTCAGTACCATGGGGCAAGAGCTGGAATATCATCTCAGTTTAGCACTGCCAATGGACAGGTGAACCTTCGGGGACCAGGGACAAGTGCTGATTTCCCAGAATTTCCCTTGGTGAATGTAAATGATAGCAGAGCTGGGATGACTTCTTCACCTGATGCCACAACAGGCCAGACTTTTGGCTGAGAAACCTTTGTAAATAATACTGGCACTTTAGAACACATTTGTCAAAAGGGGGTTGCTCTGTATAAGATGGAGTTCTGTACAGCTTTTAAGAGCGCTATGTTAAAACTAAGCTGATATTAGCAAGACCAATAACTGCTTCCTTTTGTTTTTCTTTTTTTCTTTATTCTGTTAGTCAGCAGTTGTTGAACTGCCTGATGTTGGTGCCCTTATCAAAAGCAGTTTATTATTCACTTGTTTGAATCCAGAAAATATTTTACGTTCTATGAAATTTTAAATAAACAAAATCCCCAGGTAAGACTTTCCCACATGATTGTTTCCTTACTGGTTTCCTTCTGTGCTTTGGGAGAACAGTTTATTTTCTGACACTATTCATATTGTCATTTCTAAGCTTGTCAGTATAGTCATTGCTCTTCAGCAGGGAATCAACATGTACTGAACACACAGAATAAACAAAGGTTCAAAGTCAGGCAAATACAGCTTTAAAAGATGGCGTTTTCTAAAGAAAGAATTGTTCACCCATCTCTCTCAAAAACAATTGTAGACCATGTGCTCTTTTATTTATGCTTTGCATTACCTTGAGTTGCATTTGGAGGAAAAATTGATTTCTGGTAGACTACTATTTAAAAGTCTGATTAATTTAAAATATTTTAAACATTTTTTTTAAAGCAAAATGCCTAACTGCTAAAGCCTTTACTTCATTCCTGAAGTAATGTGTATTTCTTTGTACAGCTGAATCTAGATGTAACTTTTTAATGACTTTTTCATACGCAGGTATCAAGATTCTGAAGTTTTAGTTAAAATACTCTGTAGCTGACATTCCCAATTGCGTAATGCTTACACAAATTGTGTATTCCACGATTTAAAAGCTTAATTGTATCTTACCCTACATGCTCATAATGATTAACATAGAGCACTTAGTCAACTTCATAGTTTTGGTTTCTCAAAAAATAAAACCATGTTTAGGTTTGATATGGTTGCATCATTTTCATCTCATACAGTGATTCTTTTCAGTATACCTGAAATTGGGTACTCTTAGCTTCCAAAAAAAAAAATTAATTCTCTTTCTACAATTTTGACAGTTCAGATAATTACATTTATTGAAGTACCCCTGAAAGCTGAAGAAGTGGGCATTCAAATTCCCTACCTTTTTAGCCTTTGCTTAGTGAAAATCATTACAATTTTACCAACCAGCACTGCTGAGTAATGCTAGTAAACAGGATTTCTTTTTCCAGCATAGGCAGGTGATCAGAAGTTTTTGTTGCATTTCACCATATAAATAAACTACCAAGTTTATCCCTGTACCATGAGTATGTTTTTTTGAATAGTACTTTGTCTTGAAGTATACAGTATGGTACGATAAGTAGTTATGTGTGCATTTTTAAGGTGGTAATATTTAAGTAGCATAACTATTGTATAGTTTAAGTTAACAAGTTACAGATTTTGAACTGTATGTTCATTTTTTTGCACCTTCCCTAAAGGGACACTGTCTGGTAGTTTAAGGCAGTTTAAGCCTAATTTAGGCTGATTAACCAGGGAAAAACACACACACATGTATATATATATATATATAAGTATGTATGTATATGGTGGTTGTGTTTCTTTTTTAAATAGGATTGCATACATCCTCTTATAGCACTATTGCTAGGTGGTATCTCTCAGATGAAACCATCAGCTAGGAGAAAAGACTGTGTCTCAAGGGGCTAAAATACATCCTTCTTTTAAGAAAGGACTTTAGAAGATCATACAGCAGTTCCCACCTCTTCCCAAAGCAGTAGCAGTGTTTTCTTAATTTTCATTACTAGGAAACTCATTCGTCTCTTTTCCCTAATGTTAGCACTATTTCAGCACTTCCTTCACCTGGTACAGTTGAGGGAGAAAGTATGTTTATTATCCATAGCTTGTTTCTTATACTGACAAGAAATACCATTTATGTAAATTTCTTAATACTTTTGTATAACAGAACAGGTTCTGGTTTGATTCATTGATCCTGTATATTATATAGGAAGGTGTTTCAGCATGCTTATGACTTACCAGTAATTTTTTCTGAGTATTTGGCCCTGAGTTATGAAGAATGAGCATCAAGGGAGAAAAGTAAATTTCTTATGGATTATTGATATGTGTAAAGAAATTTCTTTAAAGAATATTTTAAAACTGGTTCATGTCTCTCTGTTTTTCTTCCTTTATGGTCAGTTTGGGTTTTTGACTTTCCATTCTGTGTTGCACAGACACAATACATCTGGCCCCAATATCCCCGGAAGCCACTTCTTGTAATGCATGTTTCATTTTCAGTGTTCCATGAACATGGCATTCTAGCTTGTGCTGCCTGAATAATACTGTGTTGGCATCGTTGTTCTAATGACCTGTTGCTGCAAGTAGATGGCCATTAATAATAGTATTTGTTAAATGCAACAAGCAGCAAAAGCTGAAAAAAAAAACCAGCTAGATGTTTACTGCACTTCTCTGGCCCCATAGGAAGGTCAGAGGAACAAAACCTCCTCCCTGAGGAGATTGACTCAGCTTTATTTTCAAAAGTTACTACATTGATAGTATGCTGTGAGAAAGTGACTGAGGAGTAGGAAGGAGTAGTTCTCACTCCGTGCCATCTTCACACTTGGGAATTACTTCTGGGGTGTGTGAGGGAACAAGCACTCTTGGCTTCCAAGAGTGAAGGAACTTGTTCTTGCTCAGAACAAAGTGGCACTCACCTGGGGAACTGTTATTCTTTATGTCACAGCTTATTCTCTTCTAGCCTGCTGCTGAGCCATTACAGCTCTACTCCGTGCCTTAGGATAGGTGTTGAAGTCCCTGTCTAGCCCACAGGGACTGTTTTATAGGATCCATGTGTACAATTAAAGCAGTGGTGCGAGTAGTTAATCCACTGATACTTGAAGCTTTCTGTACTGCAGGAGATAACTAACTGTACAGCAATGATTTCCTGAGCATATGCCCTCTTATTATGAAATAAGTGTGTACCTAGCTCTGGGACCTTTAACTATGTAGGAAGTTTTTGCTTGTTAATAATTACATTTATTTAGTAACATTTTCCACTGCTGATGTTTTGCTGCTTTTAATCTGCTACAGAGTCACACTCTTCATTTTGATCAGGTCTGTGATCATTTTTGTCAGTTTTCCATGTGTATCTGGGAAAAAGCAACTTTGTTTTTCTGTTCTTTTCATAGGCTGACACTGTTCAGTCAGTCCACATAAAGCTGGGGTGAGCATTTATATTCCACAAATCTAGCAACAGACACTCGTACTTAAAGGTAATGCAAGCACTGAGAGTGTGTGCATGCTTGCGTGTGTGTAAGGTGGAATTTTTTCGGGATATCTCCTAGTGATAGAGCAATGATGATTTTAAAAAGGAGGAAATTGACTACATTTATTACCAAACTATATGTGCAGTACATATACACACACATATTAATAGACCATATTTTGGTCCTAAATTACTTGACAGTGTCCCTTTTAGCATGAACCCTTTGATATGTTTTACCATTAATATAACAGACAATGAAGGAAACGTAATGGTATACTAATAGGCATTTACATTTTCTTCGTTTGATTTGAGAATGGATTAATCATAAATTACAAGGTTTGGGGAGAAGGATTAATCATGGTGTTACTGTATGTTGGTTTATGAATATCAACCTAAACAATTTAAATTGGATGATAAAAGAACTATGTTTATGATCTTGTGTCTCCTAGTGTTGTCTTTAGGAAAATGGTGTTTCAAAAAGAAAATAGGACAAAGTATTCATGTGAAATGACACTTGTATAATTTTTAGATTATACTTGTCAATTTTTTGGATGACGGGAGCTTTCCATTGTTAATTAAGAAGTACAGTAAAATCTTGCTAATTTGCTGACTGCTAATCAGAGCATCCAATAGGTTTATCCATCTCCAATGGTCTCTTCCCCACCTCTCTGCAATAGTCTAGAAAGTACTGTAGTGAGGTCTGATATTAGAAATACTGTATGACTTCACCCAAGTATACTACAGAATTTATGCAAGTATACTGGGAGGTAGAAGAAGTATTGAAAACTAAATTGCAGCTGTCAAAATAAATGAACAAAGTACATTTTATGATGTGACATCCTTGCTTTCATTGCCTGCTTCTTCACTATTTTCAGAATTACCATTTGTAAAGGGTTTCTAAGCCATTGCTGCAAATTATTGGGGTTCTACTGTAACTCTTGGAGTTTATTCTAAAGTATACCTGTTCTCCTATGAAAAATTTCCTCCTGGACAGATACATTATATACCATGCTTGTTCAGAATATTTTTATAGTATTTGTATCATATGTAGTAACTATTTGAATTTAATCAGAATATTTGGATGAATTAACTCTGAATTTTGCAGCATTGGACTACTTTATGTATGTATATTTGCTAACTAAATTTTCTTGGCTTTGAGAGCTTTGATTTTTTTATTCTGTTTGCTTGTTTTAATACCATTACAACTCAGAGGGAAAAACCTAATACTCCTGGGAATCCATTTGAAAATTTTAATGGGCAGAAATATGTTTATGCAAGTTGGTACCAGTCCACATGTGAACTTTCAAATTACATGGTCGGTACTGAAGCAAACTAATAATGTTACAGTTTCCTAGTGTTAATTTTTTTGCTAAAATGAAGCCTTGTAACTTTGAAAGTTCATTCAACTTACAGTAATGCATGTTTATGTTAGGCATGTAATGCGTTTAGCAAAAACTCACTTTGCAAAGTACTGAGAAAGTATTACTGCTAATGGAAAGATGTCTTTAAGTTAAAATTTAAATTTTTGTCCAGTTTTAATTTGCTTTGTGTCAGGGAAATAAATTTATAGTTGCTTTTGCTCTACTTGGCATATAAAACCTTGTTTCCTTTATAGAATTACATCTTCTGGTAGGAAACACAAACTGAGGCAAGAAAACATTTCTAAGAGTTGTTTCTTGCTTTCCTTAATCCAATGGATGGAAAGGTAATATTGTGTAAACAACATTATTTTATTTTTTTATGCAATATCATGCTGTAAATATGATTTATCAAGTAAGGATGTACCTATGATTGAATCTTTGATTCTGCACAGCTAGAGTTTATATATAAATATAAATGTGTCTTGACAATCAAGGACTTATGTCAGTCTTCCTTTTTGACGTTTCTTATTGTTATGCATTCCATTTGTTTGACTTGAGTATTTGTATTGTCTGTAAAGTATGTAATGTTTTTATAGCTTGTTTAAAAACAAAACAAAAAAGCCTGTAAATACCTATGAACTGATCACAGTACCGCTCTGTTAGAAGGCATATGATGATGTACTGGTTGTAAGCAATAATACACAACAGTGCTAACTTTACAAGTAGCATAAGGATAAGTTCCAAAAATACCTTTGGGAGTTAATAGCCTTGTTTGAATTAATGAATATTCTTAATCATTTTTTTATAAATAAATTCAGATGTCCTCCTGATGGAGTATATAACATTGTTTACACAGCACAATTTCAATCACATAGGGGACAGGCTTTAGATCTGTGACTTCATCTGTACACACTTTGAGTAAGAAATGAATGGCTTGTCTGCACTTCTGCAAGTTGAGGAAGACTGCAAAAGTTGAATAGCTGTGTGTCTAAAGGATGAGAGATACTGTTCTGCTTCTGTGCCGATTCCTGACAATTCCTCCGCTTAAATCTGGAGTCTTTAAGTCCCGATGCTGAACTGATGAGACTTTGGCCTCCAGTAGAAAGGAGTAGTTCTCTTATTTGATATGCAGATAAACAGTCAACTTACAAGTCACCTCTTCATTTGAGTTGCATATTTTTCAAATTACGAGCTATGAGATGGGTATATTCCAATAAATAATCTATCTATATGTCAAACATAGTTTGAATTGAATAGATAACAGAATGTACAGAGCAGCATAACTATCTGAACAGTCATCACTGCTTTAGAACCCCCTACCCCCAATTTATAAATGTATATGACCTACATTTTATAGAAAAAAAAATGTTTTTAAATGCTAGTCATTTATATAATATGTGCTTTGAAGGATTTGCTAGTCCACTTCTGTCACTTTTAGTACACTGGTATCTTTTATATGTAATGTATGCTTTTTATTATTATTATTATTGTAGTAAAGCATTTCAGTAGGAGAAATTTTACAACAGTATGAGGGGTTGAAATTTTCATTGTCAGAAATGAATTATACTGGACTTTGTCTGTGTAGTCTTGTCTTTTTTCAATGCTGTTTGGCAAGGAACTTGGTATTCAGTAAAGCAAGTGACCTCGTTTTATTTTGAAGGCATACTATGTAGTGCTGAATTGGATCTGGAAATTGATGAATTTGAAGACAGAGAAATTAGTACAAAATCTAGTGTACAGAGAAATTGTATCATGAAAACCTGATGATAGCATTTCCTATGTAGTGTTATTTTCCAGAAGTCCATATGCCTTCTTTGTATTTAAATTAATTAAAATTAATAGATAAAATTAGGATAATAGGTTTATTTCAATGATTATGCAGTATTTCTTTATCCTACAACATCTTTTCCGTCCTTTTATTATCAAAGACCATAGCCTCAGTTCCATCAGTAAAAGATTGTATATAGGTGAGAGATGGTTTTGTAGGAACCTGAAAATTATGAATTTGTATATTTCTTATGTTCCTGACAGAAACCAGTACGTGAGTGTTTCTTTATTCCTGTGAAATGAGGAATTTCCTGATATCAAGAGAGAGAGAGTGTGTGTGTGTGTGTGTGCGCACACGCGCGCACATGAAAGATGTTTGGGACTCAAGGCAAAAATAATCCAAGTATAAAAGGATTTAATGTAGCTCAACGTGACTTGCATTTAATATGTAAAAGAAACGTTTAAATTTCATAATTCAAAAAAGACAAAAATAGTTTTGCAGGAAACAAAACTATTTGGATAGCAGGTTTGACCAAACGAATTTTGGTTAAACTTGATATATTTTAAATAATTCTATTTCTGACTTTATTTCTGCCCTAGAAGCAACTTAAAATATTTTGGGGGTTACTCTTCCTGTTCATTTGACTGTGAGTGTAATTTATATCATGGTTTACAAAATGTGGCATGAAGGATTGGATTGTTTTATCTGTATAATTCAATGAAAGATTGCTTTTTTCTTTTTTTTTTTTTTTTTAAACATATTATTGGTGAA
>NDXB01014481.1:0-39626 GCA_002631895.1 Agapornis roseicollis
GGGGTTGGAACTAGATGATCTTAAGATCCTTTCCAACCCTAACTATTCTATGATTCTATGACAGGTACTGTGGAGTAGCTTGCACACTGTGAATACATACGCAGGAAGCTTCACAGCATGCTAGGATGTCATGGTCTAAATGGGTGGACAATCAGATGTTTAAAATGCTGTTTGGTGATCAGACTAAGAAAGTCATGGTCAAATCTTGAGGTCAAAAGAATACTGCAAGAGTCTGTCTTCGGACCTGTCCTGTTTAACATCTTTATCAATAACCTAGGGGAGGTGAAGGACTGCTTGCTCATCCCATTGGCATATTGCGGCCAACTGGCAGGACTTGCCTATAAGTTCTAGGTCAGGATTACCATCCAGAGGCACCTGAACAGGCTGAAGGAAAGAGACAGTGGGAACCTAGTGAAAGTTTAATTCACCTAATTCAAAGATAAATTCCTGTACCTGGATAAAGCCCTGTACCTGGAAAGGAAGAATCTTTGACAACAAGAACATGAGTTGGGCAGTGGCTGGCCAGGGAGCAGCCCTATTATTATGGCTTTGGTAGATAGCAACTGAACATGACCCAGCAGTGTGTCCTGACAGCAAAGGCGGCTGTATTAACAAAAGCATAGCTAGTTGATCAAGGGTAATAGTGATGCCTTTTTATGCAACAGTCATTAGACCATATTAGACAATTGAACTCCCAGTGTAGGAAATGTCACAGAGTGAGTTGAATGATCACCTCCAGGGTGATGAGGGAACTGGAGCACATGCCCTATGAAGAGACACAAATAGAATGGAGCATGTTCAGCCAGAAGAGACAGTTTCAGGGAGACCAAGCATCAGCCTGCCAATACCTACAAGACCATGAAAAAGATGGAGCTGAGCTGTGCACAGTGGTATGAGGCAAGAGGACAAGACACAGCGGCCATAAATGGAAACAAACAAGGGTCAGCCTGCCTCTAAGGAAAAACTCTTTTCCCATGAGGACAGTCAGGCACTGGAACAGTTGCCCAGGGGGCGTTGTGCAATTCTCCATCACTGGAGGTTTTCAAAACCTAGCTGAATAAAGTCCTGATGAACCTCCTCTGACCTCATGTCTATCCCTGCTTTAAGCATAAATTTGGACTACAGCCCCCCTTAAATCCCTTCCAACCTGGATTATACTGTGAACCAGTACTTCCTCTGATGTAGAGAACAGAATGTGGCAGGTCTGAACATCTCTGCAGAATGACATTTACCAGTTCAGTTCAGAGTGGAACTGAGCAGAAATGAACTGAACTTCTCAAGCTTCAAGACTACATCTGGATATCTCTGTGTAAACAGCATTAAACCAAAGCAACAGCAAGACTGTGACCTAGTCAGGTAGTTCAGAGTGTGCTTAACCCTGAATGTGAGTAAGAACATTGAAATCAAGCCTCACATTGAAATTTGCAGTGCTGCCCAGGGACAGCAAGGTAGCTTGTTTCAAGCTATGCTAGCTCCGTGTTTCTCCCACTCCATTGCTAGGCTCAGTGATGGAGCACTGTTAGGCATGTTTACTTATGCGCTGAGCATATCTGGTATCACAGCCTGTTAAGAGAAACATGTCACTTTTACAGACCAGGGTAACATTTATAAATAAAAGACATGAGTAACTCTAGGCACTGATCCAATAAGGTACTTAAATATTTGTGAATACCCTTAGGCCCAGTGGACTTTAATGGAGCTACTCAGATGTTGGAAATTATGCATGTGTTTACATGGGCTGTGGGACTTGGTGCCAGTGGGGTAAAATTTGTGGTGGAAAACTTAGATGATCGGTCCACAGAGATAAATATTCCCATGTGTGAGGCACGTGTCTTTAAGTAGTGTCTGCTTTGGGGGTTAGCTAATGTTCATTCTCTATAAAACAGAATTTAAATGGTTCTTGGACCACAGTAGAGAGGTAAATTCTGCCCTGCACCCAGATAACTATTTTTCAACTGATGCACAAAGCAGATGTTGCATGTGAAAGGGAATACTCATCAAGATTGGAATTAGTTCAGTGTCTTGCAGAAAGTAGTTGGAGCCACAAAATAATGTTCACAAATAAAAGCTTCAAAAAAGTTATTTGCAGCATTTACTTCTGCCAGGGAAATTTAGCTGAGTAAACCCCACAACCAAGACAGCTTACTGCAGGTTGGGGTTGCACCCAGCCTCATGTAGTAAGTGGTCTATTTCTCTAGAGTTTTAGACCAGATATACTGGGAAACAAAATTTTGAACAGATCCACTACAAAATATTAAAGATAACATTTTGGACTTTGCAGGGCAAAAGGTCTTAGGCAGATATTCTCTGTCTAGTCCAGACACCATTCAGCTACAGATCATCACTCTGCACCCTGACTGTGTTGGCAGAGGCTTAAAATTAATGTCTCATGACTGTGGAGTGACCTTTAGGGAGCCAGTTCGTGTTCTGAGCCTGCTTTTACCAGGGCATTTGTTTTAGCCATCTCCACCTGGGGGACTTGCCAGCAGATCAGCTGAGACCAAGTGTACCATGAAAAAAATTTCTTCTTGCTTTACTAAAAACACATTTCTAACCTTAAATCTTACAAGTTACCTGCCTTAACACTGAAAACTTCGTGAAAGGCAGCTGCCCCCTGCAACATCTGAAAGACTTGCAGTCTCCATCATCCTACCCTGCCTATGCCCTACTTTACAAAGTTTGCTGAAATCAGACTGTGTGTCTGTAACAGACCTCACAAGTATTTCCTGATGCAAGAGGTAGTACTACATGGGTCATGAGAAGGGAGATGCCTCAGGCCAGACAGGTCCTGTGAAGAGAGGGAGGTACAATGGAGCAGAGCTGCAACACTAACTGCCACCAAGGACGTGTGCCTTGTCACACTTCTCTTTTAGGATAGGTTCCTGCAAGCTGGCAAACCTCCCTCTCCCTCTGGTCCTGCTGCTAGAGGCAGCCAGGCACAGCTGCAAGGCACATCAGAGTTGAGTTTAACTGGCTGTGTCAGGAAAATTGTGTTGCAAAATGGGAGGATAGGCACTATTGCAAATCCATTAGAGGGAGGAGTAACCCTGAGGGAGCACAAGTGAGAATGTGGGTCTGCAGAAGATGTTGGGTACATTGCTACTCTTTACATTATTTGCATGCCCTCAGGAGGGAGACTTTCATAAAATGATCTTGCAAAGATTGATTCATAGAGAAGACCTTCTGGGTGCTAAGCCCAGAGCTGGTTTTGAATGCCAGCACGTAAGGCAAAGCTCTGGGGCCCCAGCAGGCCCAGGAGAAGCTGCAGTCAGCTGGTGTATGCACGCAAGTCCTGGCAGGCATTCTGCAACCCTGATACTAGTTCTGAGTGAGAAATATGAGAGCACACACTACAGATCTGATATCCTGAATAGCATATCGTCCCCATGTGTTGCCTCAGGTTAGGCGCATGTTTTCAGTAGAAGGACTCTGACTATTTGTTGTTCATGCTGCCAGCTGCCTGCAGACAGCCTGTAAATGTCTTCCCCTTCAATCTAGTAAAACAGGATAAATCACTGTCCCTTGATTGGTCCATTAAACAAGGCTTAGAAATAATCACTGGACTCTTACATGGAAGATCTAGCAAATCTAACATGCAGTGATTCAATTCTGTTCACCAGACAGGCTGACATCTGAAATGGAGAATAGAGACACAGAGAAGACAAGATGGGGGGATGATGGAGATCATTTACTGGAAGACTCACAGCCACTGATGGAGTCTTTTTCCCAGGCTCTGGGAGTCACCAGTCAGGCCAAGTTGTGCTGGGGATTGGCTGCTGCCGCCTTTGTATTAATTTCTCCAATGAAATGGTTTATACTAAGTATGTGAATATAATCAGTGGAGTGTGTAAAACTCCCAGGTTTGACCCTTGCTGGGCTCAGTGCTTCTTGTGGTATAAATTTCTTAGGCATAACATAAATGTGTAATGGATTAAAGCTTTAATAGTATCCGTTTAGCAGTTGACTTAAGCAGGTGATGACAAGAGGGGCTGGTAATGCTGCTTTTGTTGGATGAAGGATATGCCAGGCATGCTGCTTATGTGTAACCCAATAGCACTATTCTGTTCTGAGTGGTCCTTGGTGGTAATTATTCCCCATCCTACTTCCTTTGTCCCCCCCTTGTTTGCCTCCAAAATGTCATTCTCCTGCTGAGGATGGGCAGGCACACACTTATCATTCCCTGCTGAGCTTGCTTGCCCTCAGTAAATACATTCCAGGTTTATATTCAGGGTCTCTGGCCTAGCTCTCTTCCTCTGTGCGGAGGGCATAATTCCTGTTTCCAGCCATTGTAAGCAAGGCATGGCCTTTTCCCAGCAGCAACCGGCAGTGCTCCCGTGAAAGTTAAAAGATGCAGTGACAAAGTACTGCTCCCTGGTCCTTCTATGTAGGCAGCCAGTACGGAGCTCTCCCTTTTTACTATTATTAACCCAAAAGGTGTTTGCTGCTGGATCATTTCCAGTTCTTTGAGCACAGTGGGAATCTGCAGCAGAGCTGGTCTCACACTGCAAGATTGTGCTTGCAAAGACTTGTTCCCAGTATGACTCCATCCCTCCTTATTGCTTAGCTTTTACAAGCAAGCCTGTGATTGAGTTTTTGTGGGAAGGTCTGTCATACACACAGGAAAATGCCTGGACACTTGCATGTGCACATTTGCTTGGTTTCCAAGCAAACTGTTTATGGGCTGCCTCTATCCAGACTTTTAAGCTGCAAAACTAACTGCTTTTGATATGCTGATGCACACGGAGTATAGAAAAACCCAGGATGTGGAGGACAGGCATCAGTTTTTTAAAGAGTAATATATAATAATCTTTTACCCAGCAAAGCTGGCAGGTTTTAATAAAACAGCTTCAAACTATATTACCAGCAAAATAGACAACCAATGAAAAGAAACATCCAAGCTCTAGCACACAAGAACTTCCCAGTGTATGATCAACTGGTTATCTTGCTCCTTGATCTGACAGATGAAAATTTAGTCGTGTCTCTTCTGAATGGTCCCTCCCCCCATACTCCTGTAGGCCTGAGACTACCATCTGCTCTTTGGTTCAGCTTACTTGCAGTGCCACAGATTGTACAGTATCACTAAAAATAAACCAGAGGGAGTGCCTCATTCATCCACTCTCTTGGTGCACTCTCCATGCAGCTGTCAATGGCTAGAAAGCATATATGGAAATCTGCACAACAGTTAGGTTTGTGATAGTGGAAACCATGACCCTGTAGATCAGTAAACACCATCCACAGCTTTTCTGGGAGCAAATCAAGCCCCTTTCTCTCTTAGGCATGCATTTTCACTTCAAACTTGAGATGTTTTTTCACTGACATGAAAGATAGCATGATGATAGAAATGATGTCTGAGCCTGGATGCATGGAATTTGCCCAAGGAGGATTATGTCTCTTCAAGGTTTTGCAGGGTTAAATACAACACCTTTCTTTCCTTTTGCTTTAGAAACAGAGGTTTGGTGGTTTGAAGGCTCAATTTAAGTTTATAGATCTTCACCATTGTGTCTCCAGAGCAATAAACTAAACTAGAAATGTTTTTCATTAACAATAATACAGTGATTTATCTGCCTACAGTGAAACTTTACGCTTTGACAAGTCAAGTTATCAATGGGGAGATGCAGTTCTATGCCAGAGCCAAACACTTCTACCAGGAGGTGCCAGCCACAGAAGAAGGCATGATGGGAGACTACATTGAGCTCTCCAATACAGACATTGAATCTTCCAAGGAGTTTCTTAGGAAGTTTGTTGGGGTGAGTCATTTAATCCTGTCTTCCGCAAGAAACAGTAGTGATGTGTCATAAATGACATGTACTATGCCCGATCAGATATATTTTAAATGGTACCATATGTCATATTTGATGTGCAGTCACTGGTTATAACTGACTGTCACTGGGTCAAGTAATGTGTTCTGCCAGTTCATGCATCATCAGGAATATGCATTTTGCCTGGTCTAATGTCATTATTTACCTGTTTTGCATCCTTTTCTTAAATTCCAAGGCTGCAAAGAGGATTGAACAAGTTCTTTTATCTGTGTTTGGGTGGGAGATTTATTTTCAGTGCAGGACTAGGACCTTTCATGATAAAATCCTTATTGGTTTCAATGGGAGATTTGTCTGTGCAAATTCCTGCAGTCCATTTGGGAAAGTAGCTGAGTCTAAATGCCAAGTTTCTGTTGTGCCTATTTATAGACATTTCTGAGAATACTGCAACAAAACCCAGCCCCCCTGTGCCACCCCTCCCCACCCCAAACATTAGCAGTATATAGAATAAGCTACCCACTAGGAATTTTTTTTTCTGTAGTGTTTCAGTGTCACTGGGGACCTTTTCAAGCAGATTTCTAAAGTTCTGTAAATATCTTCAAAGATCTGCTTTGACCTGTGGTCTAGGGAGATGCCAAGTGGGATTTTAAAATCACCTACAATAGCAATAGCACCTTGGCACTTAGGTTTCTGAAAACCCTGTTGATGTCTTCGGGAATCTGCGAATTTTTAAAACTGTGATCTGATGATTTTCTGACTGGTCTTTCCTCTTCCCAGGGGAAAAGCCTACTAAATTAGCCCAACAACAGTATTAGATGCTAAAGAATCCATGAAGCCACAGGAAAACAAATTTCTTAAGTTCTCCTGTTCACAAAATGACTAATTCTTTATAATGCTACCATAAATCTTTAATTTTCTGCTCAAATGTATGAATTTGGGATAGCCAGATGACTTTTTTTTTAGTCTCAATGATCCACTGTGGAAAAAAAGCTCAATAGCTTAATTAGATGTTACATATAAAAAAGGGCACAGTTTAAATGGATTGAGATGGAAAATGAGTGTGGCTTAACAACAGATAGAAATCCTGTACAGCAATGAAGAGCAGCTGATGGCAAATTTTCCTGTACCTGACAGAGGGAGGCTTTTGGGGCAGTGAGCCAGCAAAACACGAATGAACAGCTACATTTTTTCATTTACAGTCATTTGTATTAATGCCAATGCAAAAAGGCTTCAAAACATTTTAAAGCCTAACTGTATCAGGCTTTTTACAAACACAAAATACAAAAATACAAAGAAAGTTCAATAAGGCAGCTGAACCTGATGACATTTTCAGAAAAAAATGAAATGCAACTTTTAAGTTGCTGGCTCAGGGCATATTCCTTAAATATTACTTAAGTCTTGTTTTAAGGACATTTTGTAGAATGCAAGTGGTGCATCAGATTGTACTCATGGAAGCATATTACACTTCCTAGACATCATACAGGTGCCATTTCCTGAACATAAGGTTTATACCACACTGTTATGCATTCTCATCTTCAAGACCTGAAAAGGAAAGAAGTACAGTCTGTAGCAGTTTCACATGCCAAAGAGAAGTTGTACCCAATGCATCAGGTGTGATGACAGATACAGAATACTCCAGAGCAGAGTTCCTACTGCTATTATTAGACAGGGATAGAAAGGATACTCTGAATGGCCAAGATCAAACAAGAAAAAAACCCAAAACCTAGAAAGGAATCTGCATGTTTTGCTAATTCTGATTTAATATGTTAAAGACTGTCCTCTGTTGAGATACAGTCGATTGGTTATGTTATTTATAGTTTATTTTCCTTTCTTACTACTGCAATTTTAATCCTACTCAATCAGACTCAGATATTTGCTGGCTTTCTGTAGTAGTGACTTTATTGTAAAGATAATTTGAGTTATGTCTTTCCAAGTTTATGGCCCTATGAATATTTTTTTTCCAATAAGGTGATCAAGGTAGAAAAAAGCAGTTTGCTTCACCTATAATATATAAACTATACTTACTTCTTAAAAGAGAAGTTTAACAAAATCAGAAAATAGAAAAATTAGTTTCAGATCAACTGAACATATTTAATTTAATTTTTAATTGTTTTCCACTATGAAAAACTTTTTTTCAAGAGTTCAAGTCAGTTCTAAAATGAAAAATGCTGTTTAGAAATGAAAAGTTGACAAGTTATTTTTTTTAATTGAAAGTTGTGAAATAGAAGTATCTTGACATTTTTGACATTCTTTCCCATGTGTTTTGGCTATAAATCTTCTCTAGATTTGAAATACAAATTTTGCAGAGAGCTTTATTCTTCCAAAACTTGATTTTCCAGCAAAATTAGTGCTCCTTGAAAAACTGTTGCCCAGTTCCACTCACATTACCCGTCTTGAGTTAGTCTGTCTGGTATGGAAATGCCACACAGTGACATTTCCCTTACATGACTGATGTTGCATACCTTCATGATTTCTTAGCACCACTGTAAATTGAGCTGCAGATTTCTTTACGATTGGAGAACTTATCTTGCCTAGGTACATGGAAGGAATTACAGAGAAGACTAAGAACTTCACATGCTCTGATTGTGGGATTGGAGAGGGCTTATATTTTAGCCTGTCTCCTTCCCAGGCAAGTCAAACTGAGTTAAAAGTGTCACTGTGCTCAAGTTAAGAGGTTTTATGCGTGTGTGGGCAGAACTCCAACCAAGAGCAACATTACTTGAGCCAGCCGTGCTGTACCAACAAGCTATAGGCTGTCTTAGGTACAGATATACTTGAAGGGTTATCAGCAGATAAATATTATGCAATGAACATTGCATATTTATGGTAATGTGTCCATTCCAGTTACAGCCTTGATATCCACATAGTGTGTTTTCAAGTGCCTAATCCAGAGGTAATGTGTAAAAAAGGAAATAAAGAAAACAAAAAACCCATTAATTCAGAAACAGTTGTGAGCTATAGGTGTGTGAAATAACACAGATTATATTAACTTTATAGCTCTGTTTCTGCCCTAAACCCTTTCTCCCTTTCTGCCTTCGGTTCACCTGCCTGATTGGTTACTTTCTGAATGAAAAGCTTCTTGAGAGTGATTTTCTTCTGTTTGGTCAGGGAGATGGAAGATATGTTGTTGAAAACCTGATTTTTAAAGTTTTTATAATAGAAGGAAAACCACTGTGATTTTTATCAATTTCTTGAACTCTGATTTATTTTTTATCCTGCATATCTGCACTGCCTTCCTGCCCTTCCAAGACTTGAAGGAGCATCAGGAGCATATTCCACAGCTCTGTTACCCCTAAGGAAATTTTTGAGTGCCCTACTTAGCATAACAAAAGATTTTTTGGGTGTGTATGTGTCCTAAATGCCAGTGATTCTGAATAATGGGAAGCAGGTAATCAGAAGAGCAGTCAGTGTTAAATTTTGAAGCCTGTTCTAGCTTAAATTTTCACTTATACTGTCTTTTAAAATAAGGAGTCAGATTTTCAACTCAGTTAGGCTTTTGGGAAAATGATTGACTTCCAAAGAAAATGTTAATACCCTGTCAAAGCTCTGAGCACTTCCAAACTGAGAATATATTAGGACATGGACTTATGTCAACATTTTCATTACAAACAGAGCCATGGTGCTTCTCAGGCCTTCTTCAACTGACTGCCTGATGCTCTTGCTCCCTTTCAGCAAAGTGTGGAATCAAGCTTCATCTCCCATGATTGTTCCTTTTCCTCCTCCTCCATGGCAAATGGAGATGTGTTATCAGAGGTCCTCGGCATGACACATCATGGGAGATGAATTCCCTGTTTTGAGTGAGGTACTGTGACTATAGGTTCTCTGAAACACAAATGTCAAAGAAGTTCTGTGGCTTTTTGTTTAATCCTGTTAATTGTTTTGGTAGATCATCCCAGTCTGCTCACCAGCTTTCTCAAAGATTTTTATTTCATCACATCAGTATAGGCCTGTATGTATCTGCCAGCAAACAATACGGAAAGCCAAATGATCCAAGCACAGTTCCTTCTCCTTTCATAAAATCCGTATTACAGCTTAGTAACTTACTGGTCATCAGTAAAAACCACGTGCTTCTAAGTGCAGCCTATGAATGAAGAATGGCTCACATTCTCTGGCTAACTGCAAACAGGTAGTCTCCAGAGTCCAGTAGGGTTAAGGGCTTGAGGGCTCTTGCACACATCAGGAGATTAATCTTCCTAGGTATACAAATTGGGACCAGCAGCCCTAGAGATTGGTGAAAGCTTTGAGGTCCTTGTGCTCTTTCTACAGTTACTTTATGTAATCAGATGCTCAGCCAGGCTATTCATAGTCATGTCATTGATGGTACTGTCCTTTGACCTTAATAATCTACTGAATTATCCAGTGAAGCAAGGCCAAAAAATGTGGTGAGTTACATGATTTATGCTTGATCATTAGAGAGGAGGTCTCCCAGTAAACAGGAAGAGCATGACTCTACATGGGCTTATTTCCTTAAAGAGCAGTGAAGTTGCAGCAGGGACTTTGGCCTCACTCAGTTCCAGGGGACAGGGAAAAGGTGTTTACATTTCCTTTTAATATATTTGTTTAACAGATAACTTTGGCCAGGGGAGCTCCAATCCCACAATCAGTGCATGTACAGACTTACTTAAAATTGCTGGTTTACAGAACAGCAGCAGGCTCTTAAGAGACTTTTTATGGCTAGAATGGAAGCCGTAGGGGTGAAATACAGCTGTCATTATAAAGCTCTTTTTACAGTGACTCATTATTTTTCATAGACATAGCCTTTGTGCCACATTTTTTCATGCCTGATCTCTGCCAGAGATTGTATTTATGAAGAAAAAAAGAACAGTTATGCAAAATCTACTCCATCATCTTTCTTGTCTCTATGCTTAACAAAAAAAAATCTGTATGTGCTCCAGTCCAAACTTTCTGAGTTGTCATAACTTACCTACAACTTCAACATCTTCATTCAAACACTGCTTATTTTGAAAACTGTACCCTGGTCACAAGGATGCTGTGAATCTGCACCGATGTCCATGGGTACCTTCGGGAGTTCTTTGCTGCAGAAATTACTTCTTGCATGCAGTATTTGGTATATGCGAACTTATTTGTTAGGCCTTTACAGGGCTCAAAATGAGGCTTAGCTGGCCATGTAGTTCATTGTGAGGTGTGAATATGTGCTAGATAAAGTTGCAAGGATTTTACAAATACCAGTGGATCTTCTGAGAAAGCTAAGAGTTTGTGACAGATTATGTCATTTCTTATACCAAGCAAAAACTTATTGTGCAGTAATAAATATATGGCTGTAGTGGGGAAGTCCCATCAACAGCAGCTTGGAGCACACAGGAGCCCAGTTTGACTCAAACATAGGTACTCAAAGCTGTATTGATACTGTCCCAGGTTCTTATCAGTCTTGCAACAGCTCTGCACAAATAAGGAAACAAGACACTGGGCTTGGTGTACTAAAGGCCGTAGCAGTTAATATAGTTGCTATGATCTTTCAAGTGGTATTTTTCAGATTTCAACTGATTTTCTTGTATCCCACAGGGGGTGGGGAAAGCTGGCACCAACCGCGCCCTGGACTGTGGCTCTGGAATAGGTCGTATCAGCAAGCATGTCCTGTTACCAGTTTTTAAGAGTGTGGAATTGGTGGATATGATGGAGAATTTTCTGGCTGAGGTCCCAAACTACTTGCAGGGCAAGGAGGACAGAGTAGAGATGTATTACTGCAAAAGCCTCCAGGAATTCACTCCAGCCCCACAAAGATATGATGTCATCTGGATTCAGTGGGTTTCAGGTTAGTTCAGCGTGATTCATCCAGCCCAGCATCTGAGAGAACTGTGCAGCCTGGGCTAAAGTGCATGTTAAAAGAATGATGCAGCTATAAAAGGAGATTCATTTCTTTGGGACTGCTTCCTAAAACTAACAAGAGACTCCTGAGAGCTCTCCCCAGCCATATGCACAGTTTGTACAAATCAAATTGGGTTTTTTAAGGTCACTTACTGGAGGAACATACATGCTCTTTCAAGTAACCTGCATGCTAAGATATGTCTGAGGAATGGGCCTTACCTGTGGGTTTTCTTGAACAGGAATGCTCCTTCTCTGTTGCCAGTGCTGCAGACATGGGGTTGGCCTCGCCAATAGGGATTTCTTAATCTGATGTCTTGGGGGTATTTCAGGAAACAATCTGAAAAAGCCACAGTTGAAATCACCAACATGTATAAACAAGATCATGTCTTATACATGCATTGGTGCTTATCAAACAGGTTTACTTAGCTATGTGTCACAGTACCCCTTGTATAAGAAGTATCTGCTTCCAAGCCAACACAGCCACTCCCAATTTTTTCTAGAAAACCTGCAGCATCACCTAACTGTCCTTCCAAAAAGGTTTTCTCTTATTCTGTGAACCTAAGTGTCCATGGTGCAGTTTCAGCTGGAAAGAAGTCATTATTCTAAAGTGTAAGAGGAGGCCCGAACAACTCCTTCTCTTCAAAAGCCTGGAGAAAGTTTCGTGCTAGGCAAAAAAAAAAAAAAAAAAAAAAAAAAAAAAAAAAAAAAAAAAAAAAAAAAAAAAAAAAAAAAAAAAAGGAGGAAAAAAAAATGTATATAAAAGTTGAGAGATTATCACAGCAGGTGGTTTTATTCAGGGACACTTTCTTGTTCTCTACACATAGTCTTAAAAAGTAATGAAACTGAGCTTCTTAGAACAGGTCTTCATAGATGTAGTTGCTTCAGAACAGTATAATTTTCCTTTGTGTTTTCGCTTTTCTTGAATAACCAATCACTGCAGTAAATGTAGCTCCTGCCTTATATTTTGAGCAAATCTGAGTCAACATGAGCTAAGACTTGTCTGTGACGGTGCTTATCAACTATGTAGCTGCTACCAAAGGGAGCATATGCCTTTTCTTTAGCATAGAAATGGATCTGAATCTGTTTCCTCCATCAATTTCTGTGAAGTACATAGTGATCTAAGTATTAATTAAACTTCTACCTCTATCTTGAATTTGGCTGGAATATGCCAACAAGCTCAATGCTTTCTGGTGGAGCAAGGGCAGGACTGTCTTGTAGAGAGCAACACCATGAAGATTCATTTTGTTAGGAAAGTAGGCTAAAAACTAAGTTAAGAGAACATTAAGTTCCAAATTAGGTGTACAAGAGCTTCAATGAATATTGCTGATGTAATCTTGATTTGTCTTATGTATGCATAAGTTTTTGACCTCAGGCTGTTATTTTATGAAAAAATAAGAATGCAGGTTTACATTTCATACAGAAATCACTATTTTCCTTCAGCTTGAAAGGTATTTGGCTTTAGGCTTTGGGGATTTTCTCTTTTTCTTTTTTTTTTGGGGAGAGGTAGTTAAAGAAACCTGACATGCTATGTCAAAATGTGGTTTTGAAATGACAACTTCCACTTATAAAAGTTTAAGTCTTCCATCAAGAGAACTAAATATTTTGACTAGAAAATGCAAACAATTACTTAAAAAAAAATTCATTCAGTTTTTGACCACCTGTCCTTGTTAATTTATTTTAGATGTTTCACATGTGAGAGTCCTCATTTTGCTTTTCTCAGAGCCCTGCACTACTGTTCTCAATGTAACAGAAGTATTGATCTTTGGGCAAGAAGGATAAAAAACACAATCCCAATAACATGCTGAAAAATGTGTTATTTTTAAAGTGTATATGGTCTATGCAGAAATCACAACAACGGAGGGTAATATAGAGTTTACTTGGCCATTTGGGAGGTCTTGCATTCCACATTAGATCTTTGATCAAAAACTCCTTTGGGTACATAATGTTACACAAAGTTATAGAGATTTGTACCACTGAAAGACAGAAGGGATTGTTACATTATCTGGTTGGACCTACTCTGTATCACAAGTGGTTATAGTCATTCCTTTACCCTTGTAGTGAGCCCAGCAGTTTGTGTTCAGTTAAAACACGTATTGAGAAATTCAACCACGCTTGATTTGAGGACTTCAAGAAGTGATAAACATCACTTCTGTTGGTAGTTTCCAATGGGTAATTACTTACACTGTCCAACAGTTGTCACTTATTTCCAATATGAATTTCTTTGTTTCCAGCTTCCTGCCACTGATTCTTATTATGACTTTCACCACCAGATTAAAGAACCGTTCAGCACACAGTATTTTCTCCACTATTCCCTTTGACTTCTGTCCACATCTGGTGCTAAAACTAATACGGATCGTAAATGCTTAGTTGAGCTTGTAATGGTTGAACTCATTGATTTGCCCAAGATTTCATAATTAAATCTGGCAGGACTAGAATTTCTCTTGCAATAAATAGGGTATGGAGACTCAGAATAAGGCATCATTCTGATATGTAAAGTGGGAATTTAAATGGTTAATAGTGATTTATTTTCCATCTTTTCATCTGTAGGCTATCTGACAGACAAAGATCTCCTGGAGTTTCTTATCCGGTGCCAGAATGGCTTGAAGGATAATGGTGTTATCATTCTCAAGGACAATGTAGCTAGGGAGGGCTGTATCCTGGATTGTTTGGATAGTAGTGTGATCCGAGACCTGAACATCCTCCACAGCCTCATTGAAATGAGTGGACTCACCATCCTGCGAGAAGAGAGGCAGGAGGGATTCCCTGAGCAGTGTGTCCCTGTCTGGATGCTGGCCATGCAGAAAGGCCCTGGCCATTCCTGATTGCATAGTGAGACTGCAGAGACTGGACTATGGATGAACCACAGGACTGGGAAGGAGAAAAGCATCTACTAGAATCCACCTAACCACGCATTGCTACTATTACAACTCTATAGCAGCAACTCTTAAAGGGTCAGGAGAGAATTACAATTGAGCCAGCTTCTCGAGCAAATAGTCTACTTCTAAATCCTGCCTCCTTCATCATTCTCTCCATTTTTAAAAGCCTTTCTAAGAGCTTCTTGTCAGATCTCTCTTTCATTAAGAAGTTAATACTGGACAAAACTAATAGAAAATAATTAGGTCTGAAGTCTCTGTAGAGGCTAATGCCTTTTGGAGTGTTCTATATGAGATCTTAACAAATGAGCCTGATTTTTATTATGGTATTTTAATCTTCTTGGAGTTTAAGAAGGATCTATCAGATCACTGAAGCAAGAAATTCAAATACTTGTGGAAAACCTAACACAAATTTTGACTGCCATCACTATCTCTAAATTATTTAGACAAAAAAATATAAGAAAAATTTTATTGATTTGTTCGCATCTGCTATTCATTTTGGGGGAGTTTTTTTTGATAGATTTTTTTTGTATTTCTGTCAGTTTGGACAATAAGACAGCCTGGCTAATTTTCCATTAACCTGATTAATTTTCCATTTTAGTTTCATTTAGGAACTACTTTATTTTCCTGATGTTTCTGCCATAGAACAATAGTGGCGCATAACGGTTTTTACGCTCCAGGATAAAACTTAGATGACAAATATATGCATGTTTGCATTGAAATTTTGTGAAAAGATTGCCCCACAAATTACATTCTGGAAAATATTTTTTCAAAGTGTTCACAGTGGAAACCACTTGAAAGCTTCTCTGTATTATACATACCACTGTAAATTTCTTGCTTTCCCACATTCAGAACAAGTCTGGCACCATATGCAGCTAATGGGATTTCATGGGGTGTTACTAGTAAGACTGTAAGAATAACTAATACAGTATTGTATTAATTAACAACTGTACTAAACTGCAGAGGGTGTTAGTGTAACCCAAAACCATCTATGATTTATATTCAAACAGCAGCTCTAGAAGCCTGGATTTGAAGATACTAACACAAATACTATCTCCTTATGGTTCACAGAAATTACACATTAAGCTTCTCATCCTCCTCATAGAGGCACAGAAAGTGCTGTGGGAGGGCAGAGGAGTTCATCTTGCAAATAAAATCAGAATTTGAAATTCTGCTTCATTCTGAGTGAAGACAAGAAGGGAGAATTTTGACGGGAAACCACACAACCGCAGACTTTTCCATTCAGACAAAATCAAATGTTTATCTTGAATTGGGCTTTTAAAATAATTTGCACTTAAAATGTCATTAAATGCAGTAAAAAGCAAATTAAATATGGCTTGTTCAAAATTCTGGAAATTGAATTATGACATTAGAATGGACTCTTTTGACTCTGTCAGAATTTTTATCATGTTTTATTCTTCTGAAATGCTATTCTGGCAAAACTAACCAGCCTTTATAATGAGTTGCATTATGACAAACCTCCACATTCTGATGGAGAGGGGTTCTATAAAACGTCCTCCACATGACTGCAGGCACAATTGTCTGTGTTATATATTGTCACCTGTGTTAGATTAATTCACATAGAAGCCTGAAGATAACAAGATCAAGGGACCTCTCAGCTGGATTTTAGAACACTCTGCCATTCTTTGATACCAAATCTCCAGTTTTGGTTTTAATTGCATAACTCATCTTCTCCTAGCAGTATGGTTGCATATGTTGAGAACTTCCAGTTTATGGCGGAGGGCTTCCTGCCATCAAATCTTATCCACTGATAGTCCTCTTAATGTGGCATCACTAATTGTAGCATTAAGGAAGACAACCCTGGTGATTTGGTGAATATTCTGGCGTGTCATATAACCATGAAAGTTATAGTTCCCATGACGCAGGTGCTTCTGTAATGTTTTGCCTAATCTTTCCATTCTAATCAAGTGGTAATGGACGTAAATTTAGTATATAACACTGATAAAAAACTTAGGTGAACACTTATATTCTGGAATAGTCCCCAGAACTAAGTACTTCAAATTCCCTTTAAGCTACTGCAATACTTTTATTCTGCTGAGGCTGCTAAAATCTGGTGTGGTCTTTGTGTACATGTGAATATGTGCAGATAGTTGAAGGAAATCCAGTCATTTGGTTTACAGGAAAGAGGAATCAGTCCTATAGTTAGTAACACTGGTTAGCAATAACAGGAGAATATTTAAAAGGCCTTTACATGGATTACAAATTAATTTGCCCTTAATTTTTTCTTGCAGCCAGAGTTGTCTGTCATGGTACAGAATACTTGGGGATTGCTGGAGATCATAGTACAATTGTGCCTGTGCCAGACATGTCTGAATGATGTTGATCACTACAATGGTGAGAGAATGGCATTGTGGAAGTAGGAAGTAAACAATTTTATGCAAATGTAAACAGCTGCCACATCTCACAGGACAGTATATCTCAGATGTTCACTTACACACCAGTGTGGGTGCTGTTCAGTAAAGAGAGATATGGTTCCAAGGTGGATATAGGAATGTAAAGGGGTTTAGGATGAAACGTAGAATACAAATGACTGGTACTGTTATCAGTGAAATACAGTTTTCAAGGCAAAAATGGTCTTCCTGTGTTTTGTACATCTTTCCTATACAAATTTCCAAAATACATATATTTAAGCATATAATGAAAATTGGTTCTCTTAACTATGTGAGAACAGAGACAAATAAAATTGCAATTTACTAGAAAAACACATATTTCATGGTTCCCATGTTCCGGGAAATTAATGTTTCATGGCTACGTTGCTTCCACAGTAAAATATTAAAGCTTTTCAGGTGACATGATGAACCTCAAAAGACACACAAGCCCTCCAGGGCTTACATGCATAAGATTGCTGCAAACCGAACAATATTTTGTTTCCCACTTTTCGAAGATATATTTTTAATTCAGGAACTCCTAGTCAACCAGTGTAGGCCACCCTTAAATGTTCATGAATTTGGGTAAGGGTCATTCTTGACTTAAAAGATCAGGGCTTTCTGGACTTTATACCATAGTATATAATAACAATAATAATGGTAATGAATCACAGATTTCAGGGAGAGGATCTTGCTTAGAAATCATGTATGTATCAGTTGATCTTTCTTGTTCAAAGACTGGATAATCAACTCATTTGCTCTGCCTCAACTTCCAGGTTATTTAAACTATGCACTTAAAGAAGTCTTTAGCTGATCAGGTTGCAGCGGGAGTTTGAATCCCATTTGTTTGGAGCTCATTTAAGATGTTCCCAATCTCAATGTTACTATAAATTTAATCCAAGTTTGATACCCTGGCGGAAGGAAGGTTCACAGAACACTTAGGGTCCTCCAAGCTCAAGTCCTCATTCACCATGGACAGGTAATTAGTAAAATACCTAGTTGCTCCTTCAATCAGAAGTTTCTCCCAGGCAACCACTGCTCAAGTAAATGCTTAGCCAAAGTGCAGAAAAGCCTGCTTCTGCACTAAAACTCTTGGTAATCCTCAGTTTCCCTGTGTTAGGTCCAGTGCATCTATCCTGTTTGAAGGCCAGGTATTACCTTTATTATATGAATGTGATGTTCCTTGCAAAAGAGATTCTCATATCCTGACAGTAGACCCCCAAATGCTACTTCAACCCAAATGAAATGTAAGAAAGCGATTATTACAGCAGGCTGAACAGTGATTCCAACTGTGCATCCTGCAACCATCAAGGTTCATGCTCTTCAGGTTCCAAAGCAACTCAGATGTTACCAATGTCCTTTCATTCCTGATTGGAAGTCATAATTTTTAGACATATTGCTGAATAGGTGTTCTAAAATATTTTGCTTCAGAAATACCAAAGTGATTACATCAATTTTCATTTGACTTTCTTGTTTGGATGTTTATATAATCTAGCCTAAGCTGACATTTTATGTAAGATGATAATACATTATATGGTATTGCAGTAGTTGAAGTACAACATTTGTTTCCTACAGAATGTGCTAATAAAATCAGTACCTTTGCTGCTCCCAAATATAGTGAAACAAGTCAGCAGTTTCCAGAGGAAACAGCCATTTCAAGAGGAACAGTACTGTCAAGAATTATTTGCCCAAGCTCTTTTCCTCCAGATGTATCCCACCCATGCAGGCAACCTGCAGTGTGCCTGGTCTATGGGGCAGCCACCTTAGGCTCTTTGACAGCAAAGGAGAAGAAACTGTTACCTCCAGAGCTGAACTGGCCTGAAATACGAGAGTCTCTCTTCTCCCTGGTGGTTGTACAGTGGGAATGAAAATACATCCTTGTTATAACCAATTCAGCATCTTCATTGTTAATGTCAGACGGAAGTGCAGTGTGATCTGAGGCATGGACTTGGATAACCAAACACCCATTAAAAATCAAAGTCACAGTACCAGGGCACTATATTAATGGGAGCAATGTATCACTGCATAATGCCAACTGACAAAAGCTTTGCCAATTGTTCCACTGAGTGTCCTGAGTACCTTCATGCCATTCACCTGTTTTTTCCATTCTCTTAATCCAGGCTCCCCAGGGCATTTACAATGACATATCAGACAGTAGACCTGTCCAGAGGAACTTGACTGTTATGTGTGATTAAAACCAGTTGTGTTGCATCCCTTTTTTCTTCTTTTGATGCTTCTCCCTCCAAGAAAATCCCTCCTCCACTTGCCAAAAATGATTTGTTCTCTGTGGACATCACCACATCTCACTGAAGTAAAACAGATTACCTTTGATTTTAAGAGGAGGTAATTCTGTTTATCTGAGAGCAATAACAACAGGCTGTATTTCAAACATACAGGTTAATACCTGTCTCTTTCAATTGACGTCAAGTAGGCACTCTCAGACCTTTGTTCCAAACAAAGCTCACATTCTTATCATCACCATAAATGACAATATCTATATAACACTATACATCCCTAAACCTTGCAAAATGCATTATCCTTGTGTTTTGGATAAGGAAACTGAGGCACAGAAGTGTGATCTGGCTCACATTACAGCTTTACCTAAGTGGTAGCTGTGGGTGATTAACACCTCCACAAATTGAGGCTATGACAGGAAGTAGAGTGTTTTGTAGGCAGACATAAACTTATTGTGATTGTGCTTGGAGTAGATTGAAACAGCATGGTTGTGGTTAGCTTGCTTATTAGGCCAATCCAATATGTCCTGCAAAGAGAGGGCTCAGGCTGAACATTGTGTTTATGAACATACAGCTTCTGTTCCTTTCAAAGCACTAAGTGCTGGTGTGTGCATGCAGCAAAAATATAGAAATATGGTGGAAAGACTCTCTTTTCTATAGCTCTCTTTCAAAAGATGCTGAGTTTAAAAGCATTTTAACCTGTCATGTTATTTTGAGGCTCCTGAGGCTAAGGATTTTAAAGGCATTTGAAGTTATGGAAGTCCTGTAAGTGCACTTGTGGCTTAGCTGATACGTATTGGTGTCTTTGCATGCCTGTAAGACTCTGAAGGTTTGGCTTGTAGGAACCTCAGCTTCATATACGACTACATTTTCAGAATTATCTAGGAGACCAAATCTGAAAGCATTTAAGTGCCTGTCAGTGGAGGTTGGCATCTAGAGGGATTTCTAAAGCATTTGGCCAATTCAATCAAATTTTAGCATCAACATGTCTTTGTAAATCCCTCAGGGAGATGTAGACATCTTAAGTACAAATAATCTCACTTGATATGAAACACTTGAATATAGATGTCTCATGTAAAATAATTGTATAGCTTCTCTTTACAGGTAGTGGAGAAAAACTGGCCCATGCATTCATCTCATTCTAGATATATATATTAAGATCCGAGCAATAGAGAAGTCCTTTTGAAAGCTACATTCAATTATGCCGCTTTACAGTGATTTGAACTGGTTTGTTGGTATACTATGACTGATTGTTCCCCTCTCCCTAACCTCTGACAGTGCTCTGTGAATGTAAAATCCTGATTCAGAGACTGTCTCTTCCAGATCTGCCTCAGAGATTCCCAAACTGTGGCACACATGCCACAAGGGCTGATAAGCCTCCACAAAGTAGTATGCAACATTTTCTGAACAGCCTTGTATGTACACATGCAGCCTGCTGGTAGCAACTTCAGTTCCCGCTGCCACTGCTGCTGGAAAATGCTCCAGCATGGAAGTCCTCCCACCCTCCTCCAATAATAGAATAACAAACACAGAGCATCATCAACTCCAGAAAATCAAAAATCACAGCTCTAGCTTCAAAATATTTGTTTGGAAGATTTCTCTCCTTGTGTTCACACATGGAAGTCAGACGTGGGGACTGTGAGAATGAAGACCTTGGGCCCACTGTAGGAGAAGATCTGGTTTGAGACAATCTGAAGAACCTGAACGTGCACAGGTCCATGGGACCTGATGAAATCCATCCGTGGGTCCTGAAGGAGCTGGCGAGTGAAGTTGCTAAGACACAGGCCATCATATTTGAGAGATCATGGCAGTCAGGTGAAGTTCCTGAAGACTGGAAAAGGGGAAATATAACCCCCATATTCAAGAAGGGGAAAATGGATGACGCAGGGAACTACAGAGCAGTCAGTCTCACCTCTGTGCCTAGCAAAATCTTGGAGCAGATTCTCCTGGAAGGCATGCTAAGGCACAGGAAAAACAACAAAGTGCTTGGTAGCAGCCAGCATGGCTTCACTAAGGGGAAATCCTGCCTGACCAATTTGGTGGCCTTCTACGATGGGGCTACGGAACTGATGGACGGGGTAGAGCAGTTGACGTCATCTACCTGGACTTGTGCAAAGCGTTTGACACTGTCCCACACGACATCCTTGTCTCTAAATTGGAGAGACATCAATTTGATAGATGGAGCACTCAGTGGATAAAGAGCTGGCTGGATGGCCACACGCAAAGAGTTGTGGTCAATGGCTCGGTGTCTGGCTGGAGGCCAGTGACGAGTGGTGTCCCACAGGGATCGGTGTTGGGACAGGTCTTGTTCAACATCTTTGTTGCTGACATGGATATTGGGATTGAGTGCGCCCTCAGCAAGTTTGCTGATGACACCAAGCTGTGTGGTTCGGTGGATACACTGGAGGGAAGGAATGCCATCCAGAGGGACCTTGACACGCTTGTGAGGTGAGCTGATGCCAACCTCATGAAGTTTAACCATGCCAAGTGCAAGGTCCTCCACCTGGGTGGGAGCAATCCCAGGCACAGCTACAGGTTGGGCAAAGAGGAGATTGAGAGCAGCCCTGTGGAGAAGGGCTTGGGGGTGGTGGTCAATGAGAACATGAACATGAATCAACTGCAGTNACCGGGAGCAATCCCAGGCACAGCTACAGGTTGGGCAAAGAGGAGATTGAGAGCAGCCCTGTGGAGAAGGGCTTGGGGGTGGTGGTCAATGAGAACATGAACATGAATCAACTGCAGTGTGCGCTCGCAGCCCAGAAAGCCAACCGTATCCTGGGTTGTATCCAAAGGAGTGTGACCAGCAGGTCGAAGGAGGTGATCCTGCCCCTCTACTCTGCTCTCATGAGACCTCACCTGGAGTATGGTGTGCAGTTCTGGTGTCCTCAACATAAAAAGGACATGGAGCTGTTGGAACAAGTCCAGAGGAGGGCCGCGAGTATGACCAGGGAACTGGAACATCTCCCATTCGCAGACAGGCTGAGAGAGTTGGGGCTGTTCAGCCTGGGGAAGAGAAGGCTGCATGGAGACCTCATAGCAGCCTTCTGGTATCTGAAGGGGGCTTATAGGGATGCTGGGGAGGGACTCTTCATTAGGGACTGTAGTGACATAACAAGGGGCAATGGGTTCAAACTTAAACAGGAGAGGTTTAGATTGGATATAAGGAAGAAATTCTTTCCTGTTAGGGTGGTGAGATGCTGGAATGGGTTGCCCAGGGAGGTTGTGCGTGCTGTATCCCTGACAGTGTTCAAGGCCAGGTTGGATGAAGCCTTGGGTGGCATGGTTTAGTGTGAGGTGTCCCTGCTTATGGCAGGGGGGTTGGAACTAGATGATCTTAAGGTTCTTTCGAACCCTAACTATTCTATGATTCTATGATTAACAGTTTCACAGATGTATACACATACATATAATGTAGAATATATGCTGCTTGTTTTGGCCAAGGTGACCTGTGGTACTTGGAATATGTATGGCTTGCCACCTTTTCTCAAGCCATTTACTGCAGTGGAACAGCAGCTGCTCTGTAATCTGGATACCCAGCCACACAAAGAAAGGATCCAGCACCGTTTGCAAGGCAACTGTTGCTGGATCAGCATTGGATGTCATCTGCTGAACCTGGCTGTATCCCAGGACTCAATGGCAGGATCTGCTGGGTGACACCTCGCATGTCTCACTTGTAAAATCCACTCAGATCTGCCCCACCCTCTTTGAATTAATGTTGCTTGTATCTGAAGCCTCTCAGTCATGGGAGGATTTTGTAATGTGGCACATAGGATCAGGTAAGATGGCCAAATGATTTTGTGTCTCACTTCTCTATGGCTGCACATGATCACAGGGGACACAAGACATGCTTCTCAGCAAATCTGTACATCTAAGAGACAGTTCTCTGAGATTAAGGTAATTGTCAAGACTTTCCATGATCACCACTAAGGAGACATCAGCTCCTTCCAGAAAGCTTCTTCCCTCCTTTGATGGTTATCCCATAATCTCAACTGTAGAAGGACTCTACTTGACTGTTTCAGGTTCATACAAGTAATTTTTAGGTGTTTAAGTGAGGTAGGATGAATTCCAGTTTGAGTGCATAGGAATTCATAGACCCTACTGAGAGACCAGTTTCCAGTGCATTCAAACCTGTTCTTTCTCCCACAGATGAGGAGCTTCGATGCTCAGCCCCAGCTGAAGAAATCTTACAACTCTGAAAGCCTCTGCTAAGGACCAAAGTGAAGGTTGCTGGAAATTATGCCACCTTTAAGCATTTTCCTTTCAGAAGGTATGGGCATGCATGCTCCTGAAAACCCAGTGGAGTACAACTGATGTTTGCCTCACCCCTCCCCAGATAGCCATGACAAGTTTCCTGAGGGATGCCTTTTGCACTCTGAATTGATTAGTTTACCAAAGAGACAGGCTTGACCCTCTGTTGAGTCTTATTAGATAACACACTAGTTTTATTTATGGATCAGTATGTGAGTGCATTGCTAAATAAACAAGTGGCTTCTCAGGGTACCACTGGCAAACTCTTAAAAATCAAACCCATAAAATAAACAGACTCCAGGAGTTACCTGTGACTCCCACCACTGCAGTAACTTCAAGGTAACAAGAAGTCAATAAACCCCCATCAACAAAATCCCCACTGGGATCCAGCAACTGAGACTCTGAAGCAGCTGTCATCAAGAGAAGCTAAGTGATTCAGTAAAACATTAAAGTTCCCAGAGGAACCATATTTGAGCTGCCTTGATTTGGTGAGAGAGACAGCCCTGACCACTTACCAAAAGCAAAACACAGGCCATTGAAGAGGCTCTTGTTTGGATAGTGTCTGTAGAGCCACTCTGCTGTCTGACTTGCTCCCTGCCCCTGATTAAGCTACATATCATCCCTAGCTGTCTAGATGTCAAGGCAGAAGGACTTGAGTGAGTACTTTCTCACCCTACAAGGAGTCAGTGCACTGCTGAGGTAAGATTTAGTCCCCATCATTCTGTTCTCCTCAGTCTTGCAGATTCCACAGCTGCTGTCTAATAAGGCCTTCAGTTCTGATTTCAGTGGCCAGAACAAGCCCTGCCTTTGCCCTTATTAGCTGAGATTGGTAACTAATTATTTTGTTTCCTGGGCTCTTTCAGCACAGGCAGTTTTTTCAGACAGACACAGCCCCTCTCCCCCAACAGACTGCATTCTCTACTGCAAGGAGGGAAATACCACCTCACAAAAGATGGCTGAGCACAGTGTGGGGATTCAAACCAGCCCATAAAGCCACTAGGACAGGTACACATACCAAACAGAATGGATTTAGGAGCCCATGAACTACTTCCCATTGCTGCCTTCTCAGGTAAACAGATCTGCTTACACTCAGGGTTTTATCACCTCCAGAATCTCAGCATGTGATAATAATTACAACAGTGATCCACCCCACTGTCAGGTTGGCAAGGACTAATTAGTTTCATTGTGTGTATGGGATCCCCAGAAAGCAGAATTACATTGATCTTGTCTTCATCTATTTAGTCCAAGTAGTTCTTACAATTGCCTAATAATCAGGGAAGCAAGGCCAGTACCTCTGCAAGACTTTTCAGTACATCCAATGCTATTGGGCTAATCTGAAATTAGGAATATCCTCTGTCTGCTGATTAGTGATTTGGTCTTCAGCTGGGACCATATCCCTAATGTTAAATGAGCTGAATTTCACATTGAGGGAAGAGATGTCTTAGCGAGTTGTATGCATTACACCAGGGAACAAACCCAGCTCTCCTTAGTCACAGCCATGTACTCATACCACTGAGCCATTTTCTTTCTTGTTTGTGTAAACTGAGGGGATATGGGTTTCCAGCAGGGTAAACAAGGATTTAACTACTTCCTCCCTCCTCCCAAATTACTTTCCCTGAAATTAACAAGGTAAACAGAGCCCCTGCTCTCAAAAATGCCTTTCTGCTTAGTGTTGTTTTTGTAACTGATCCTCTTCTGGAAAACAAGCAACTCACATTTCTGCTAAAGCCAACCAATAGAACCTCTTAACAATAACATTACAAGCAGGACCTTCCTTCACCGGGTGCTGTGACAGAAGAGTGGACACCTACCTATAGATGGGTTTGTAATCCTGTGTGATAAAGAAAATCTAAGGCAGCTGGCAGCACACAGAGAGATACATAGAGTGCCTTACTCCACTCTAGCTTTGTGTCCTGCTTGTCAGACAAGAGTGGACAGAGCAGCATCTAGCAGCTGGGATCAGGAGCCACAAAGAAGCTGTGGCCTCATGCTGACCATGTGTTGTGTTGCAAAGATAGTGGCAGGAAAGGAAAGGATGTTTGACATAGAAAGCAGGAGACTTGAAAGGCTGGAGTACTTTCATCCTCAAAAACCCAGTTGTGAGACTGTCTTTCAAATAATGACATTTTAGGAAATAATAATCTTATTTGTCGCTAACACCCTTTGAGGCTTAACTGTACTGTGAAGGTTAGAAAGTTCCCTCAAAATTAAAATTCTCACATAACTATAGAATGTAGAAGTGAGTCTAACCTGCCTGTCAGATTGTCCTTCCTTTCTGTCCCATAACAAATAGCCTGATGTATCCATAGAATGAGAGTGGCAGAAATCAAAGATCAAGACAAAGGTGATTAGTAAGGATGAGGCAGTCACAGACAGGAGAAAACCAGGGATTGTGGTCCTCCTTTTGATTGGGGAATAGTGAGAAACTTGCTGCCATAGTATATGTGTTGGAACTGTGCCTTCTAAATGTGTTTACTTAAGGTTAGGCCTAAAAGCACGAAAGAGCTTACGGCACTTTCATTCATAGATCTCAAAGGGCACAGTGCAGAGAGGAGCATATGGTAATCCCTACTGTAGAAGGGAAGACAATGACTGAGAGAATTGTATCACTGAGTATCCAAGTTGAGAATCCCACCTGAATCAGTTCTGTCCCTGGACAAAGCTGCAACTTCCCTATGAGTGCAACAAGTAAGTTTTTCCACAGGCTGAGGCTTGGGTTTTGTTGGCATGCTCTGTACCTTTCCTTCACAAGGGAGCTTAGAATGACAGCTATCAGCCAGTCCTCACTACTGGTAGAAGCAGAGCAGGGCCTGCAAGGAGAGTGTCTTGGTACAGTAGGACAGGAATTTCAGCCAGGACAGCTGAAGTGAAAATCCTGCACAAATCCATATGAGACACCCTTGCAGCTCAAGACATTCATCAGCTAATCCTTCCTTTGGCAATCTCCCCGCTTACCCCTTCCATCAAAGGAGCTTGGATTACTACAGCTGCTGTCCTAATGACTGAGACTCTGAAGGAGGCTGGTTTCTCCAGGACAAAGTTAAAGTAGTTTGCACTGTCTGGATCACCTTGCCTCTTAAAAGAACCAAGCATTTAGCAAGCTGTTACTGAGCCTCCAGAGGGAGGCCAAGTATTAACCCAGGGAGCTGTGCACACAGACCAGTATGGGCCGAGAGAAGCTAGGTGCCTTGTCTCCTGCCATGAAGTAGTCATGACCTGACCTGGGCACGAAATATGCATGTTCCACCTTGCAGGTTTTTGAGCAGATCATGAGGCCAAATCCTTGGCCATTCGCTGTCACTACAGACCTGGTGGTGTTCTTTGGCAGATGAAAGGTGCTCTCATGTTCCCTGGCTGCATTCCAATTTGGCTGACTATATTCTTGGTTTCTTAAATTCCTGCCCCACTCACCCACCCAATTTTGACTGTTTGCTGATGCCCCAATTTGCTTGTTGCTGTTGGTTGTGGAATGGCCTTTTTTTCACCCTGGAGCTCACAATAATCACTGTGTTGCTTAAATGATCTCAGGTTGTAAGGTTATCTGCCATGACATTCCCTGTTCTGGGGAAGCATGTTTGCAAGATGGGTTTGCAATATGCCTTTCCAACCCTTGGAAGTGTGGCTATTACAAGAAGGATTGTGAAGTAGGGTGTTCTTATATGCTGTTACAAAGTGGATGTGCTTAAAGAGGGCTTTCCAGTTTCTCAGTTTTTCTCATCACTGTTTTCTCTGTAACTATCAGAACAAACTGCTCATAGCCCTCTAATCAAAGAAATGTGAAGCTAGTGAGAGGCCCCAAATACATTTCCTGGCAACAAGACAAAAGTAAGTCTACTGAGAAGTTTATGCTAAGAGAATATTTCTAGTAAATACAGTTCTATCTTGTTCTCAAATGCCCATACCGAAGTAATTACTGTATGGGAAATGCCGACTGGCTGGAAGAACCTGTTCATTCTGGATCTGTAATGGAGTCTATGAGAAGTTCAGCTTCCTGATGTGGAAGAAGGTAAGTGTGTGTGAGGAAGGGAGACTGGGACATGTTTGTTTGGGAGGGCAACCTTTCTGGGCTTAGAGCCTACTTTTTAATTTGTTTGGTGGTCCAGGAAAATTTGTCACATTACGTTCTTCAGCTCCTACTTCCAATGAGGCGATTACATCACCCTGGAGTCTCAGCTAACAGGGATGCAGCCGTATAAAGTGCAGGCTGGCCATTTCATGATGGCAACAATGCAGTTTGTCCCTAAGACAAACAAAATTGCACATGAGAGGTAGAAGTCTGAGTCCAGCCAGCAAAATGCAGATCCAAGGCCAACTCTGAACTTCAAGCCAGCTCACGGATGGTTTTTTCCATGTCTGTTTTTATTCCACCCTTTAGCTTCTCACATCAGATCCAGAGACTTATGTGGCCTCTATGGTCCTATAAGCACAACAGCTGCTGTTTCTGGGTTCCCAGGAAAAATGCCTAGAATGAGTACCAGGGCTCTCCAAGTGATAACTCCAATGGTCTGAGAAGCATTTTGATGGTCTGAAGTTGTAGGATATCTAGGCTTCTTGACAGTACTGTATTTTGCAAAACAAGGATGAGGGATCAAGGCCTGTAGGAGTTGGGATAAAGACTGAGACACAGGGTTGTAGCAAAGTGCTGAGAGCTGAGGAAGGTGGAATGGGAGAGCTCTGGAGTGTAGGGTTTCTATGGTAGAAAAGCAACGGCTGTCCCACTCACATGCTCACTTTTTGGTGTCATCCCATATGCTAATGTGAATACAGAAGTTCATGTCCGCTGAGTCACAACCCCTTGCTATGGTGTGCCTTCATTCAGACTCTCAGTATTCAAAGGGACTTTGAGTTATTTACTCATGGAGTCTCACAGCACCTCTGAGAGGTGTCCAAGTACTTTACCACCATGTTGCTCACAGCAGTGGTAAAGCAGTGCAGGGAATCATCTTTCACATCAAGAGAATGTGGTAGTGTCAAAGCCAGAAGGAGAAAACCTGGGGCTACCTGGTGCTCAGCAGACTGTGTTCTCCTCCAGACCTTGCTGTTTTCTCTGTGAAATGCTGAATTTGCTTTTGAATCCCATGTCCCATGTTCCTAGTCTATCTTTACACCAAAATCTTAACAGCCACTTAAAGCTGGCGTAATTGATTTTGATAAAATGAATCTCAAAGCTCATGCAGGCAGGGATTCTGTTTTCAAAAGCTGAAATTTTTCTCCTGCAAGGCAGCGCAACCATACTCTCAGAAGAGTTAATAAATCCATGTGTGTCCTTTAAAAGAAGAAAACAAGATGATTTTTTTAGACATTTTTAGGCAAAGGTTCTTTTCTCATTCCTTTTTTTCAGGCATCCTCCTTGGTAACCAGTTAAAACAAATTCCTCTGGACTGTAAACTAGAGATAATGGAGCTCGCCTTTAATCTCGGTCCACTACAGATCAGGTTACCTCTTAGAAATTACTTATCCTGGCCAAGCAAATGAATTGGAATTGATGTTCTTAATTGTTTTCTAAATTGCTGTTCCCCACTCCCTTCCTCCCCTTTTCTCCATACAGCTGTTTTGTATCAGAGTCTAGTCTAATGGGTACTGTCACTCACACGAGGGGGTGAAGTCATGTGGTCATAAAAGAGCAAGATTGGGGGAAAAGAAGGAAATACCACCCAGTGCATTATCTGGCTGTGACACACACAAGCTGAATAGAAATGATTCCTCCTAGGGGGTTAGTCCCAACAATGGGCACAGTTCTGTCTCGGGCTAGAAAAATGTGGAGACTCACTCTGTTCTCTGATACTTGTTAAAGTGTTAGTTTGCAACACAGGAAACCTGAGTTGAAACTGCTGACTTTGTGGCAACCTCCTTTGCCTGGTTTTGTGCAAGTTGCTTTGTTTATGCCTTAGTGGCTGCATTTGCAATACATAAATAATGTAATTCCCTTCCTTTCTCCTCAGGGCAACAATGGTCTTTAATTATCTGTATCTTACAAAACAACTTAACCTGCTCTCCATCTCCAGAAAGTGCTTCAGTACTCCTTGTGTTTACATATATTAGTCTCCAGCACATTTGGAACTTGAGCTGCAAAGCCTTTGGGCTCTGGGAGCATAACGCCAGGACTTAACACCAGAGTCATGTCCCTCCACATTCTCTAAAGTGGGGAGAGATCTCAAGTCTTAAGCAGGAACCATCTCCTGAGGATATTTTGGTCATGTAAAAATCATTCCTGCATGTGAAGTGTATGCCAATGAATTACTTCACCAACTTCCAAGTCCTGCCACTATGTTGCCTTCCAACCTATAAATGACCAATAATCCCAGTTTTGCTGCATGCAGCTTTCCAGAACTCAGGTGTTCCCTTTCAGACCTTGTGCTTCCACGGACTGGCAACTGTGTTCTGCTCATCTGTTTGTTCAGAGTACAACCTAAAAGAGCAGAGGTTATCCTCTTCTTAACCTCTGCCAGAAGGTCTTTCTTGACAAACAACAGTCTATCACTTACTCTTATTACACTGGTGATACAGTTTTCTGATAGAGACCAAGGAAACTGAATTTGCTGCCCACATAAAATCTGTAAATGCCTGGAGGAAAAGCAGCAGAGTCTTGGATACCTCTTTGGAATATCTGGGAACACTCTGTAGAGTCAGTCTAAGAAAAACTGGCAGAAAAGAAGTCATTTTATACAAATTAGTTAAAAAATCATCCTAACTCCTTGAAGTGGTGAGGAAAGCTGACTATCATAAGTGTGGAGATTTTATGCCTCCTTTCGGTAGAGGGAACATGGATTGTTTGGGCTCCCTGCAGCACTGCACACAACTACCAGGTACCATTGCTGACACTAGCAAATCATGTGCGTTTTTTTTTTTTTTTTGCAAATCCTAACCTGCTGGAGCTGCACTTTTAGCATTCATCATAACTCAAAGGAGACTCAAGACTGTCTGGCCTGTCCTTACAGACACAGCCACTCTGTGTAAGCAGCTTTGTTTCTTAGGGAGTATTATGCAAATAGTTATGAGGATTTATACTAACATTGCAGTACAAATACCCTTACCTCCCTGAAAAAAGGATAAGAAAATCTACCTGGAACAAACCTTAGTTATGTGAGTGGGACAAACCTTAGTTACGTGAGCGGGAGGTAGCCTGATGGAGAAAATGGTGTGAGAATCCAGAGGGAATGGAGTTTGCTTTGCTTTGCTCTTCTGCAGTTAGTCTTCCCTGAAACAGGTAGGGCCAACAACTGGTCACTGTCCTGGAAGGAAGAAAAGCAAATGTTCAGGTATTAGGTGATTCCAAGTCATGTGAATCAGGTACACCTATTTGTCTAAATCTGGGATTTTTTCAGCTCTCTAATAGTCTAAGTGCTTAGTTCAAAGCTAGTTTTGAGATATTTCTTGGAATTCAGGGCAGCAAGACAGGAAATTCATGAGGCTGATACATGCTGTCCATCCCAGGCACAATGCTAGAAGGCTAGTTGCCTTTATCCACAGTCACAGGAGTGATCCCTTACCTGGTTCTGTCAAAGTGATCCAAAACAGTAGACTTAATATTTAAAGTGGCTCACAAGAGAGTGACTTCTAGGAAGCAATGGCTACAAAAAGGTGTAGGTAGGCAGTAGTGTCTTTCTGCGTTCGCATACGGGCATTATTTTTCAGTCTGGAAGGGGAAGCAGACAAGAGATGATTAGAGCAATGCTCAGGAAGGAGCTCTGATCACCTGATCACAACTTCCTTTTTATTATAGGAATATTTTTCTAGCTGTTACAGCTGTAAGCTGAGCTCCTGCACTTTTTTGCTTCTTACCACATTACCAGTAAGGGACAATCTCCAAACAGCATTTTGCTGAGAGATGCCAGGAAAAAGGGAACCCAATGTGCTTTTTCTGTAGCTGTGTGCTAAGAGCAGGAAGAAGAAAAAAACTCGTATGTCAATGAAGCAAACAGATGTGACCCTTAGATGGTGCTACCCTTGCTAACATTAGGTACTTGCTGACTTCTTGAATAGCCCTATTCAAATCAATGTGACTGCTCTTGGAGCAAAGTTCTGCTCAGCGTTAATGAAGATGTCAGAATCTGGCCCATGGGGAATAAATGCATTGAGCAAGAAGGGGCTCTTTTATAACCTCTTTCCTAGAACATGTTTGGAGGCCTACATTTGCAGCTGGTTCCTATCTCAAAGCCAGGCCAAACCAAGCCCCCCTCACCAGAAGATGCATGGAAGTTCAGCTTAAGATACAAACTTTAGGCCTGATTCAAAGTCGATAGACTCCCACTGACCTCAACAGGCATTTGGTCTGAGCCTCCATGACTTGGGCCCATCAGGACAAAAAACAATACACCATACATCAGTGCTACTGGCATGTCCGGGCTCATGTCTGTAAGAATATGATCTTTTTTTTTTTTTCCTCTTGCTTTTACATTTTTTAGGGAAGGGATTGGTCTCAGGGAAGCATAAACTCCCTTCTTTTCCATCCCTGATTGAGTATCAAACTCCTCCACTGAGATTTCTCCGTGGAGACATTGGGTTTTCCTGGCAGGCAGGGTTGCAAACTACTCAGCGGAATGTCTACAGCTCTGCAACTCCAGAGGAGCCAGGAGGCTGGGCATCCCAGCCAAGGGAAATACTGCTGTCATCCCAAGAACACTTTCATGGAGACTGAGGTGCATACTGGATTAGAGGCGGCTAAACTGGGTTCTTGGGGTTTTTTGTTGGTTTCCTTTTTCCCCTCGAAAATCTAAAGCACAGGGGAAAGAAATCCACAGATGAGAAATCTGGGGATCCTTGTGGATGTTTCAAAATGTGGTTTGTTAATGGATCTTTTTACTTCTGGTACTTCTGGCTTGTTTGACACATATGCGCACATACACACATACAGAGAATAACTTGGCAAGCTCATGTTTTCATGGCACAGCACCAGGAAATGGGAGTTCCCCTCCCAACAGAGAAGATCAGGGCAATGAGGCAAAGGTGGGGAATCAAACCCAGCCTGAGCCTCAGTGGAGTGCTGGCCTGGACAACTCTTACACAAATAATCTTCAGGAGCTCTGAACCCATGCTTCATTGTGGACACAGACAGTGCTGTAGAAAAAACAGACCGACATTGCTTCTCTTTCATGGCATCTGTAGTGTAAAAACGGTTTTCGTCCAAGACATTTGTGGTTGGAAAATCCTGACACCTCATAAATTATCTTAGAGGCGCAACAAAGCTTCAAAAAGATGAAGCTCACTGCTGAGGTCAGCAGGAATTTTTTTGCATCTTCTGCAGTGGAAGAGTGTTTTCAGTCTCAGGAAAACCACCACAAAAAGACACAGCAAGAAGCGAGAATACTTCTTGGCACGAGCACCTCAGTGCTCAAGGGAGTAAGGCATCTTCTATTATTTATTTTTGGCCACCTCTGTGTTCACACATCATCCAAGCAACCAGGAGCAGCCTGATAGAGAGGTGACACTTGCAGGTCCACCCAGACACTCAGGGTAATTGCCCCTGGATGGTGCTTGGGGCTACATGGGTTTGAGCACCTTCCAGGATTGGTCTGACAACACTTCATAGGTGAGGTGGGTGATGGATAGGTGTGAAGAACTGCAAAACCACAGTAGGCTTCAGTGTGAGTTTGCAGAGAGCAAAGAACAGTGTTGTGAAGAACGGTTTATGGTCTCTATCAGCTCATACCCACAAGCAATCAGTTGGCATTTGTTAAAGCTGTTTTCCTATTCTTCTTGACTACAAATGCAAGCCTACTGGTGGAGCTCTGGTTGCCCTGCTGTGTGAGGCTAAGCAAGCTGCTTAATCCATTCCACATTCCCATAATCGTAGATAGTCTGAACAGGGAAAACTGCCTGGCAGTTTCCCTTGTCCTCTTCTTGAATATATCTTCTTTGCTATATAGAGGAGAGTTTCCTTCTTCCGGATAAGAACAAGGTGGAGAAAGGGGACCTTGAGGGTGATGTCACAAATAGCCCCTTATAACACAACAACCTCTGTAGGTTCTTAGCTGCCATCTGTGGCTATTGGGGTGACAACCACCTGTCCTTCTGAAGCACATTAAACCCTGTGTTGCTCAAAATAGAGGGAAATTGAGGTGGTGCTTGAAAGGACACCTGGTGTCCAGGATAGCCTGTGGTTCCCCTGTTGCAGCGTGTAGCAGGAAGGACCTAGCCAAAGCCAGTTCAGGAGAGGTGTTGGTTTTTTTTTTTTTTGGTGGGCTGAAAAGTGTAA
Source organism: Agapornis roseicollis (assembly GCA_002631895.1). Lineage (NCBI taxonomy): Eukaryota > Metazoa > Chordata > Aves > Psittaciformes > Psittacidae > Agapornis > Agapornis roseicollis. Next base: position 33,520 of record NDXB01014481.1, read on the forward strand.
GAGATGTTATGAAGAAGGCAGAGGCTCTTGTCTTTGCCAGGAGGAAATTTGTTCTATAGCAGGCCCTGTTGCTGCTCCTACCAGCATGCTGCCTTACATAACTGCTGCCATCCTGATCCATGCTTGGTTTTGCCCTTCAGTGCTCATGGCAGGAGGTCTGGTGTCTTGCACGATGCTGGATTTGTGCCTGCAGCCTGCTGAGGGCTGCTTGAGAAAGGCAATACCCGGGATGTGACAGCTAGCCCTCCTGCAGGGTCAAAGCGCAAGGGGGATGCTGCCAATGCAAAGTGAGTTCTGCAGTCAGGGGCAATCCCCCCTGGGACAGACAGTGGGGTTTAGGGTCGTTATTTATCCCTTTTCCTGAGTGATCATCAAAATGGCTCCATTTTAATGAGTAGCATTGCCTGTTGCTTTTATGTGTCTTAGTTCGCAGAGTGAAGTTACAGTGTAAGATATGAACTACTTTCTATTTCTCTGGGTAGACAAAACTTTTAGATTTAAAAGGTCTCTGCATATGTTCAGCCCTCCTAGCAGGATCTGACCTCCCTGCCCACTTAGTAAATCAATAGTTGCTAAGGCATGTAGAACCAGTTTTATGGCAGCAAGATGCATTTCACTAGATTTATGTTATTAAACTGGGGGGGAGGGAGAGGAGGGGGACGTCTCCTTTTATTTGGGGCAGTCCTTGAGTTTTACAGGCTTGTTTGAGTAAGTAATTATTTTGGTAAAGCTGGGGCCTCCTTTATTGAATCGTAAATGCATCCTGAACAGCTCTCAGAATAACAAGCAGAGCTTTCCCTGAAAGTCTATGGATTGCCCTGATTAGCAAATCTGAACATTAGTAGTTTACTCTCCGATTAGCTCTGCTGCTGAGGGCTGCCTTGGTTCACTTCTCTGGGAGCTACTCACAGGATTAAATGTGCATGTAAACGTTTGGAGGATCAGTGTCACAGAGGGAAAAAAAACAACCCAAAAGCCATTTCCTTGGAAACATCCTCTCTGACCATGTTAGGAAAAAGGATCAGATAATTGGGATCTTTATGATGCTTATTATAAAAAATGTTCTGGAACTAGTTCAAGCACCAATCAGAAACCACATTGTTCAACTAAATCACTTTCAGATGCCATTTCAGATACAGAATACAATTACTCCTAGTTTAAAAATATAAATGTTCCCTTCATAAAACACACACACACAACTATTTTAATTTATTTTATTTTTATCTGTCTTGGATGGAGTTCAAGCCTTCCACAGATGATTTATCAACAGATTTTGTGCCATTTCATTCTGACAGGCATTGTGCAGAGCCCACCATACAGTGCAGAAGAGCTCTGTAACATGGACCTTAGGACTTTACACACAAAAGAGCTCTTGCAGAAGTTGGGAGGCTGGAGGCCCAGGCTTGTATGTGTATGTGCTTAAGAAATCAACTCAAAGCAAAACCTGGAACAAAGATTCTGCCTGAATGTTGCATTAAAAACCCACGCGAGGTGCCTGGAGGGGTTTCTGCCCTGTCACTTTTTGTTATTGGAGATCTATTGGTTTTGTGAAGCAAACTCCCTGCTCTACGTGGTGGCTGCTGCCTTCCTGTTCTCCTTGTTGTTAGGAGAGCACTGAGGCCATCTGTGATGAGCTCAAACTGTGAGTCTGGCCCTGTTTGTAATCGGGGGACCCACCCACCGTCCCTGCTGTTTATGTGCGAGCACATGGTGAGGTGCAGGAAAACGGGGAGGTGTGAAAAAGGCAGAGGTGGGAAAAGCTGTTACACTGTGGGCTGGATGAGCTGGGTACCCAAGGCTCGCCTGGGGTCAACACAGCATAAGCCTGCTGCCCCAACAGAGCCCCTGGTTAAGACACTTTGTGTTGGCGGAACCATGCAATCTCTTTCCTTCTGAATCAGCACACAGGCACCTCTGGAGGGTTTCTCAGCCTCTCTAAGGTGTGATTCATTTCCTAGTAGGGAGCATCTCTGCCCAGAGGTATGGGGAGAGCCAGAATAACTCTGTAGTTAACCCCAGGGCTTTGATAGGCAGTAAGCTGGTTGGAAAGAGTCACAGTCTGCCCAGTAGCAGCGTTGGGGCAGGTTCCTCAGCCTTGTGCTTCCATGGTGTAGCTGCTGGGCTGTGCAGAGGACTTTTCCACCTCACCAGAGCACCATGCTGCCTCTGGGTTGGGACTGTCTGGGACATTTCTAATGGATAGATTTCCTTGTTGTCAGGAAATCATCCCTCATCACTGCTGAAATCCTCAAGAGTACTCTGTTTTGGTGAGCCCAGTCCAGCCACAGGTCTGCAGGAGTGCAGCCTGCTCTCCTGCCAGCCGTCTGTGTTGTTCTCCAGGGCTCAGGGTCCATGTGCTGTGTTCAATCGTGCTGTTGGACAGGAAGCCCACAGACACCTGGAGTGTTGCCCCAGAATCCAGACAAAACCCCTAGAGATGCCAGACCTCCAGCAACCTGGCAAGAAGCCCTAGGAACCTGGGATAAAACCAGGGATAAAACCAGGGATAACATGGCCTGGCTTTCTACCCCAAGGCTAGGGATGCTTGAGGATGCTGCCCCTCTTTCAGACACCCCCAGGGCTGTCTTTTTTTTTTTTTCCCTTTTTTCTGGGGTGAGCAGAGGGATTTCTCAGCACTGGGGCAATGTAAGAATCCTGAGAGTTGCATTTTGGAAAAAATTATATGGAAACATTTTCATACTTTCCAAAACAAAGGATGCTAAGGGGTTTGTTACTAAGGGAAAATTCCTCCGCTAAATTTGCAAAGGCTAAGATTTCTCAGTTTCCCTAGTGCTGCTCATGGCTTGTTTAGGAGGGCTTTAGTCCTGACATTGACAGGAATGGCCTTCAAACTCAGTGGTAGTTTAAATACAATGTGTTAAATCCTGGCCCTGAGGAAAGTAGTGGACTTCCAATGACTTTCTTAGACCAGCAAGAAAGACCAGAGACTCAGGCATGGTGCATTAACTGACATTGCTTGGGCCTAATGGTGGAGTAAGGAATCTGCTCTGAGCCAAAGTCTTGGCTGGGATGCCCATAGACCACTTTGGTCCTGTGTCTCCGATGGCTGGGAAACAAAGTTTGAATGGAGAACAAAGCCTTTCTAAAGAATGAATGTTTAGGCTGAGGCATGGGTTGAAGAAACATAGCAGTCTGAAATAAATCCGAGAGGGGATTTTCGTAAGCACAGCCTGTTTTTCCCACCACCAGTGACTGACTTTGCAGTGTGAGCAGAGTCAGGCTGATGCAAGGTGACTGTGGAAATTTGATCTTGGCACTCAGGATTTTTAGTGTTTCTGGCCAGAAGACTAAAGCTCTTGTGAGGTGTGATTACTCTGTGATGTTTCATTGTTACCATACAGTCATAGAGCCTCATTCAAAGGCCAGGACCCCCTGCTCCTTGCTGTATCCCTAGAGAACATCCCTGAGCTTTTCAATCCAACTGGGCAATTCCTAACACTAGTTAAGAACAGTTCACAATCCCCTTCAATGAGTATTTTTTAATTATTCCATATTACTGTCATTAATCACTTTGATTTTCAGCAAGATGGTTGTGGCTTTTGCTGCAACATGCTGATTTCTATTTAAAAGAGAGGTTGCTGACCAATGTTTCAGAACTCTTGTGTTATGATGTGCTGCTTATCTCAGAGATGTAAGTTTGCTCTTCAAACAAGAAAGATTTTTCACTGATGTGATTGGGAAATGTTATAGATCCTGATGTTGCTAACTAGAGATATATTATCGTGTTTGGGGCACTTTGTGAGGTACCAGTCATTGGTAGTATGTGATTGTTCAAAGTTCTCAGGTGTCCCATCTCTTTGCATGGGGCTTGGACTAGATGACCTTTGAAGGTCCCTTCCAACCCAAACCATTCTATGATTCTATGATTATATATATGAGTCTATGATTATATTCCTAGCACTTTTGATTACAGAAAAAATTCTAACACAGTGAGACAACTATACCTGAAAGCCTAAAAAAGCCTAGAATACCAGTAAAAACATGTCACATTTCTTGTTCTTTTCTCTCTTTTTTTCTTTCTTTTCTTCCTTTTCATGTCTAGCTCCTGATTCAATACTGAGGTTTGGCAGCATAGAAGACTGCAATGTGAGAAGAGCCAAGATTGTTTGTGCAGATGGGTTTAAGCTGTGGTATCAAAGGTGAAGTTCCAGCCTTGGATCCAAATATCACCAGAATTTGGTTTCTGTTTGCTTGGATGGTTGAGCTTGAGCTCTTCTGTGCAACAAAGAAAGCTTAATCCACCTATGTGGAGGTGTGGAAAACCAAGTGTCAATAGTTATTAGCAGCAGCAGGACAAGAGGTATGTGCCTCTTCTGGGGCTCACTCCTCATTCCACGATAACACTGAAAATGCTAGGGGAAGCAGAAGCAGCAGGAAAAGAGGTAATGGGCTCAAAATGGTGCCAGAATGCCACGGGTGAGTTTCTTTGCAAGCTGCCCACAGAGAGGGCCCGTCAGTCTGCACCAAAAGAGCCATATTTCATTTGCACATAAGAGCCCAGGATTGTCCTGGGAGACGTGTAACAAATGAGGTTATGGTTGGTGTGTAACAAATGAGGTTATGGTTGGTGAGAAACAAATAACAAATACCACGCTGCCTCCTACCAACAGATCAGGATGCAGTAGGGCGCCTGCAATGGAGGAAAGCTGGGACAAGCACAAACCAGCAAGGATGATTGTTAGTTCTTCATTGTATCTCTTACCAGGCATAACTAACCTCACCACTATCAATAGGGATTGTGATCATGGAATAAACCCAGCTCTGGGACCTCCTGGACATTTTTCATTAGAAGATTTTTAAACAAGACATGTTATTTTTTTGTGCAAACACTAAAAAAGTACCTGTTTTGAGTATTTTTACTGGAGAACAGAAAAGCAAAGAAAAACCAGTCTTTTGCAAAATTAAACATTTTTATAATGTGAGAAAGTTCTGCTTCTACAAGTTTCGAATGTTCTGAAATTTCATATTTTCTAGTATGAAATATATTTGGTTATATTTTTTTTCAAAATCGGTGTCAAAGTGGAACATGTGTGCTCATATACCTGTCCATATAGTTTGGCTATAAGAAGTTAATTTTCAAAATATTACCTTATCATCAATATAAAATGTTTTTACCCCCTCTGGAAGAGCAAAGGAATTCAAAATCATGAGAAAGCTCATGAAATGGAAGACAAAAAGAAGAGGAAGGCTGATGGCAATGAAAAGAAAGAGTTGTTGGTGCTTGAAACTTCTCTGACCTATGAAATAGAGCAGGTCGTGTTGAAGGCTAATGTACTTACCTTCAGAATGCCTGTCTGGGCTCCTCTGTTTCTTGCAGAAGGCAGAGGTTTCCTCAAGATAGTCCTTCTCCCTTCTTGTTTGATTCCCACCCCACCTTCTCTCTCCTTTTCTCTTTCTTTCTGCTATTTCTGCACCAAAGGAGATGTAGAATCTCTTTCTACATATCCCATAGAAGGGGCTTTCTGACACTTGCATCTTACAAATGAGAGCCATGAAGCTGGACCTGGCAGAGGTAACTGTTGGACTTGATGATATTTAAGGTTTTTCCAACCTAATTTAACCATGCCAAGTGCAAGGTCCTCCACCTGGGTCAGGGTAATCCCAGGCACAGCTACAGGTTGGGCAAAGAGGAGGTTCAGAGCAGCCCTGTGGAGAAGGACTTGGGGGTGGTGGTCAATGAGAACATGAACATGAGCCGGCTGCAGTGTGTGTTTGCAGCCCAGAAAGCAACCGTATCCTGGGCTGCATCCAAAGGAGCGTGACCAGCAGGTCGAAGGAGGTGATCCTGCCCGTCTACTCTGGTGAGACCTCACTTGAAGTACAGTACACAGTACAGGCTAAGAAAGTTGGGGCTATTCAGCCTGGGGAAGAGAAACTGTGTGGAGACCTCATAGCAGCCTTCCAGTACCTGAAGGGGGCCTATAGGGATGCTGGAGAGGGGCTCTTCATTAGGGACTGTAGTGACAGGACAAGGGGTAATGGGTTAAAGCTTAAACGGGGGGNNNATAGCAGCCTTCCAGTACCTGAAGGGGGCCTATAGGGATGCTGGAGAGGGGCTCTTCATTAGGGACTGTAGTGACAGGACA
>NDXB01014484.1:0-26714 GCA_002631895.1 Agapornis roseicollis
TGTCCCGTGCTGTGTGTGTCCCGTGCTGTGTGTGTCCCGTGCTGTGTGTCCCGTGCTGTGTGTGTCCCGTGCTGTGTGTCCTGTGCTCTGTGTGTCCTGTGCTCTGTGTGTCCTGTGCTCTGCATGTGTCCTGTGCTCTGCGTGTCCTGTGCTCTGCGTGTCCTGTGCTCTGTGTCCTGTGCTCTGTGTGTCCTGTGCTCTGTGTGTCCTGTGCTCTGTGTGTCCTGTGCTCTGTGTCCTGTGCTCTGCGTGTCCTGTGCTCTGCGTGTCCTGTGCTCTCTGTGTCCTGTGCTCTGCGTGTCCTGTGCTCTGTGTGTCCTTTGCTCTGTGTCCCTCGGGGCTGTGCTCACACCATGCTCAGAGCCGCATTCCCGGTGCAGGGGGGCAGTGGTCGGGCCAGCCGCAGGAACACGGGTGAGAAGATCAAATACCGGCTGGTGGCCGTGCCCCATGGCAACGACATCGCCTCCCTCTTCGAGCTGGACCCTACCACGCTGCAGAAGACGGACTCCTTCGTCCCGAGGTTTGTAAGCAAGCCTGTCCTTATGGGGTCTTTGCTGGGTGCTGCTCTCTGTGTGGAGATCACTCACCAGGACACTGGGCCCTTCGCAGGAACTCCTACGTGAGGCTGCGCCACCTCTGCACCAACACCTGGATCCAGAGCACCAACGTGCCCATTGACATCGATGAGGAGAGGCCCATTCGCCTCATGGTATGGCCTGGCTCCCTCCTTGCTCCCAGGCTTTACCCAGGGACTCCTTCCAACCCAGGCTTTACCTAGGGACTGAAATAATACCCTCATGATCCAAGGGGATGGCTGGACACCAGCCTAGCATCCATCCTAGTATCCCACAGTCCAGCCCAGTCCTTCCAATGGGGACAAGCGGGTTCATTGTCCTCACCCGGGTTGGCAGCAGATGGTGGGGATGTGCCTGGCATTGCCCTGTCTGTGTGATGCTGCTTCCCTGTTGCTTCCCAGCTGGGAACATGCCCCACCAAAGAAGACAAAGAAGCTTTTGCCATTGTGTCCGTGCCGGTGTCTGAGATCCGGGACCTGGACTTTGCCAACGATGCCAGCTCGATGCTGGCCAATGTGGTGGAGAAGATGAACGAAGGTTTTCTCAGCCAGAATGACCGGAGGTAAGAAGCCGTTTCCCTGGGGGATGGGGCCGTGCTGGGCTCCAGGGGCTCGCCAGCATCACTGCAGGATGCGGCCTCTGCTTGGGTCTTGGTGCCAACGCTGTCTTGCTTTCCTGCCCACAACCTGAACCCACGCCTGCTTCTCCCCGGAGCCTGGTGAGGAAACCAGATAATGGCTCAGCCCCTCCTTTGCTGCTAGGAAAACACCCGAGGGGCTGCAAGCTGGCCCCATGATAGGGGCCGTGGGTTACTCACAGCATTATTTATAGGTGGGTGGGTTCTTGGTGCTTCCTGAGCAAACACACATCCCTCATGGGACAGAGTGAGCCGCTTCCGCCCTGCCAGCCCGCCCCTGCGGGTCCCACAGGGGTGACTAAGGGGGCAGAGGCGTTACATGCAAAATCCCTGGCATGAATCAAGAGCCCAGGCCCTGGCATTTACCCTGGCACATCTTAGTTCCCTTAGGAACCATAGGGGCTGTAAACTCTCTTGTTGCAGGGCACCATTAACCTCTACAGGGAGGGGAGGGCCAGCTCTTTGGTCCTCCAAAATGCACTGGTGTTATTGGAGGGGCCCAAATCTGGGTGCAGCCCCCTCGGCCCACTTGTGCCGTGTCCCTGTGCAGGTTCGTGATCCAGCTGCTGGAGGACTTGGTGTTCTTTGTCAGTGATGTCCCCAACAATGGCCAGAACGTGTTGGACATCGTGGTGACCAAACCCAACCGGGAACGGCAGAAGCTGATGCGAGAGCAGAACATCCTGAAGCAGGTGAATGGTCCTGGGGTCCTTCATCTGAGCAAGGTTGGGGTCCTGTGGAGATGCCCAGGGCCATGTTGGAGGCCAGGGGTTTGGAAGACCCCATGGAGGAGATCTCAAGCTTTACTGCCTCAGTGGTGTCCATCCATCCATGGGGGTGATGGTATGAAGGGGACACAGGTCTCATCATCTCTGCTTTTGGGCAGATCTTTGGGATCCTGAAAGCCCCTTTCAAGGACAAGGGTGGGGAAGGGCCCCTGGTGCGGCTGGAAGAGCTGTCGGACCAGAAGAACGCTCCCTACCAGTACATGTTCCGGCTGTGCTACCGCGTGCTCCGGCATTCCCAGGAGGACTATCGCAAGAACCAGGTACCTGGAGGGTGGTGGGGCATGGGGACAGTGCCATGCTCCAACACTGAGCCCTGTGCGCTCACCACCTCTCTGCCCGCTCCAGGAGCACATTGCCAAGCAGTTTGGCATGATGCAGTCCCAGATCGGCTACGACATCCTCGCCGAGGACACCATCACGGCCCTGCTGCACAACAACCGCAAGCTGCTGGAGAAGCACATCACCAAGACGGAGGTGGAGACCTTCGTCAGCCTGGTGCGCAAGAACCGCGAGCCACGGTGCGTGTCCCAGTGGGCTTTGTGCTGCCTGAGGGGTGGGATGTGCCATGGCCAGAGGTGGAGGGAGCTCCCAGGGACCTGCTTTTGCATTGAGCCTTCTGCTCTGCAGGTTTTTGGACTACCTCTCGGACCTGTGCGTGTCCAACCACATCGCCATCCCCGTCACCCAGGAGCTGATCTGCAAGTGCGTGCTGGACTCAAAGAACAGTGACATCCTCATCAAGACAGAGTGAGTAGCCAAGGGCAGAGCTTTCCCATATTCAGGGTCTGGTGCCTTGCCCTGCCTTGCCCCAGTGCCCTGGTAAAACCCCATCACCTCCTTTCCATGGAAGCATCTCTCGTTTTACCTCTTTTCCGTCCCAGGCTGAGGCCGGTGAAGGAGATGTCCCAGACCCACGAGTACCTGAGCATTGAGTACTCGGAGGAGGAGGTCTGGCTCACCTGGACAGACAAGAACAATGACCACCACGAGAAAAGCATCCGGCAGCTGGCACAGGAGGCCCGGGCTGGCAATGCCCATGATGAGAACGTCCTCAGCTACTACAGGTGATGATCCCGTGGCACCTTCTCTCCACGTGAGGGTGCAAGGCTTCCATGGCCTCACACCTTCTCCCCCTCATCGCCGCACAGGTACCAGCTGAAGCTCTTTGCCCGCATGTGCCTGGATCGCCAGTACCTGGCCATCAAGGAGATCTCCCAGCAGCTGGGTGTGGACCTGATCTTCCTCTGCATGGCAGATGAGATGCTGCCCTTCGATCTCCGAGCATCCTTCTGCCACCTCATGTTGCACGTGCACGTGGACAGGGACCCCCAGGAGCTGGTAATGCCAGTGAAGTTTGCACGGCTCTGGACCGAGATCCCCACAGCCATCACCATCAAAGAGTGAGACACGAGTGGGGCTCACAGTGGCTTTGAGGGACAGGGCAGAGGCCAACCAGTGTAGAGACTGGCTTGGCTTTAGCAGGGACTGGGAGGAGGGTATTTGTGGGGTGGCTTTGGTAGATCTCAGCCCTCAGAATGAAGTGGGCTCCATCACAGTTATGAGCATCACCTCCAGCTGTGATGGCTCAGCAGCTGCCTGCACAATGTTCCTTCCAAGCAGGCTGTAAAGATCTCACCCAGCTTATCCCCGTCATCTCCATTCACAGCTACGACTCCAACCTCAATGTCTCACGGGATGACAAGAAGAACAAGTTTGCCAGCACCATGGAGTTTGTGGAGGACTACCTCAACAACGTGGTGAGCGAGGCCGTCCCCTTCGCCAACGAGGAGAAGAACAAGCTCACCTTCGAGGTGCGAGTCCCGATGGTGCCACTGGCACGTTGCAGGATGCAACAGGGTTTGGCTATGACTGCCTTTTGATGGGGTGGCCGTGCTGGCATCCCTCTCTTTGGGTTTGTGCCTTCTGCTCAGCCCCGAGCACGGCGAGGGCTGGAGTTGCCTTGTCCTCCCCCAGGTCGTCAGCCTTGCCCACAACCTCATCTACTTCGGCTTCTACAGCTTCAGTGAGCTGCTGCGCCTGACACGGACGCTGCTGGGCATCATCGACTGCGTCCAAAACCCCCAGCTGATGATGCAGGCAGTCTACAATGATGAGGTGACAGGTGAGTCCCTGCTCCATAACCAGCCATGGTCCTGCAGGAAGGTGTTTCCTATGGCCTACCCAGTGCCTTCCAGTTTCAGCTGCTGTGCTTTGCTGACATGAAGCTCTGGCTGGGTCTGACCTGAGAGACAGGAGGTGTTGAGCCCTTGGCCAGTCCCTCCTACTCATTCTCTGATTAACATGTGCAGCATTTCCCAGTCTAAATGGGACCCTTTGTTGGTCCTCTTTCACCTCCCTTTCCATCTGCATTAACTCTGCCCATTGTGGCTGCCTCTGCAGGGAAGAATGTGCGGAGGTCAATCCAGGGTGTTGGGCAGATGATGTCCACCATGGTGCTGAGCAGAAAACAGTCCATCTTCAGCCCCCCGAGCCTCAGTGCTGGGTCTGCCCCGGAGCAAGTGGACAGAGGGAGGAGCATTGAGAACGAGAACATTGTGGTGATGGAGACCAAGCTGAAGATCCTGGAGATCTTGCAGGTTGAAGCTGGGGGTGGGGGAGAAGCTTTGTGGACCTGAGGGATGGGGTGGTGTGGGGAAGACATGGTTTTCTGATGCAGAGGACAGCTCGCATGAGCAGGGCATTCACTTTTGCTTTCATCATCTCCTTTGCTGCTTCCAGTTCATCCTGAATGTGCGGCTGGACTATAGGATTTCCTACCTGCTCTCTGTCTTCAAGAAGGAGTTTGTGGAGGTCTACCCCATGCAGGACAGCGCAGCCGATGGAACAGCTCCAGCCTTTGACTCCACAAGTAACTCTTCCACTTTGCTCCCTGTGCACCTTCAGCTCTGCAAACCCCGCAGGCTTGGGGGGTGCAGGCGGTGGAGGTGATGGCTCCAGCAGCTCTCCACCCACCGCTGCAGATGGGATGAGCAGCCCTGTGTCCTTTATGGATGCTCAGAGCAGGGCCCAGGGAGCTGGGTTGGTTCCTGCAGGACTCCACCATTGCACAGGGATCATGTTGGCCACCCCTTTCACCTCCCTTTCCTCTCCCTTCAGCCGCAGCCATGAACCTGGAGCGGATCGGCGAGCACGCAGAAGCCATGTTCGGTGTGGGGTGAGTCCCTGCCCCTCCGGTGCATAGTTAGCCTGGCCATAGGGCTCTTCCTCTCCTGTCCATACTGCCGAGGCTGAAGGCTGCAGGTGATGAGGAAGATGAGGCTCTAAAGGCTCACGCAGCTCTGCCCATCAGCCCCAAGGGGTGACTGAGTGCTCACAAGCTCCCATGTGGCTGCTAACACCAAGCACTCTCATCCTGGCTTCAGGAAGACAAGCAGCATGTTAGAGGTGGATGACGAGGGAGGGAGGATGTTTCTGCGGGTGCTGATCCACCTGACGATGCACGACTACCCACCGCTCATCTCCGGCTCCCTGCAGCTCCTCTTCAAGCACTTCAGCCAGAGGCAGGAGGTCTTGCACACCTTCAAACAGGTAACCCTGATGGGATGCTGCTTTGGAGCATCGCTAAGGACGCACACGTGGCTGTGGGTGCAGGATATGGGATGGGTCCTGGCCCCTTTCCTTGGGAGAGGAGGGGAATGGGGTTCATGCCCTGGGAATGTCGCTGCAGGTTCAGCTCCTGATCTCAGCCCAGGATGTTGAGAACTACAAAGTGATCAAGTCAGAGCTGGACAAACTCCGCACAATGGTGGAGAAATCGGAGCTCTGGGTGGACAAGAAGGGCAGCAGCAAAGGGGACAGCACGGTGGAGGGCAACAAGAAGGAGAAGAAGGAGGTGAGAGCCCTAAGTCAGACCCTGGGAACTGGAGGGAAGAGGTTTGGGAGGCAGAGGTGCTGTTCACTTCAGCCCAACTCCTAACACCTCTATGGGCCATGCAACTCCTTTTCATGGGAGAGGAAGGTCATGGAGGATCCCATGGGGCATAGTTTTGCCCCAGGCTTTGGAGAGGTGCAGTGGGACCCTGATGCTGTTTCTGTCCCCTTGCAGCTTGCTGCTGATGAAGAGGTCATTGCTCCGGGAGAGAAGAGCAGTGAGAACTATCAGATAGTCAAAGGGGTGAGTGAGATCAAGGCATGTCCCCAGGGCTGTCCTAAAGGCACAGCCAGTGGTATCTGCATGGGCTGGTACGAGCATGGGCATGAAGGGAAGGGGAGTCCAAGCTCAGTGCTAGTGGCCATCCGGATGGGCTCCCAGGCTCAATTCCCCTCTGCCTTGGTCCTTCTCTCCTCAGATCCTGGAGCGGCTGAATAAGATGTGCGGGGTCGGAGAGCAAGTGCGCAAGAAGCAGCAGCGCCTTCTGAAGAACATGGATGCCCACAAAGTGATGCTGGATCTGCTGCAGATCCCTTATGAGAAGGTAGGTGGGGGCACAAGCTGGCTGGTCCTGAAGTGCCCAGGACAAGGGGTTATGTCCTGCTGGTCAGCCTGATGCTGCTCTCCATCCCTCAATGACTCTGCCTGTCTCTTCTCTGCCCTTCCTCAGGGTGATGCCAAGATGATGGAGATCCTGAAGTTCACCCACCAGTTCCTGCAGAAGTTTTGTGCTGGCAATCAGGAAAACCAGGCCCTGCTGCACAAACACCTCAACCTGTTCCTGACCCCGGGGGTAAGGAGAGGGACCAAAGGGTGGTCACAGGCAGCAAATTCAGCATCGCTCCTGGGGCTGGGAGCAAGAGATACCAAAGCCAAGAGGAGATGGTGGGAGAAGATGGAAGCAGTTCCTCACAACCCCTTGTCCTCACTCTGCTCCCTTGTCCCATAGCTCCTGGAGGCCGAGACCATGCAGCACATCTTCCTCAACAACTACCAGCTGTGCTCTGAGATCAATGAGACGGTGCCGCAGCACTTCATCCACTGCGTGGCCACGCACGGCCGCCACGTGCAGTACCTCGACTTCCTGCACACCATCATCAAGGCTGAGGGCAAATACGTCAAGAAGTGCCAGGACATGATCATGACCGAGGTGAGCACCTCTTCCCCCAGCCTGTGGGGCATAAGCATGTGGTGTAGCAGGGTCTGGGTGCTGCGAGGTGCACGGTTGGCTTCTTCCTGGAGTAGGAAACATCTCCAGGAGCTTAAAGCATGGTCCAAGAGCCAGTAACCAGTTTGGAGCCTCAGAAGCTGTGATTTTGGGTTTCATTGCTTTGAAATGCACCCATCCTTTTGTCCACTGCTGCTTCTCATCACCCTGTTTTCTGCCTCGTGAGGTCTCTGACCCTCCTTCTCTGGAGCGGTGACCACTGACCCTTCTCCTGCAGCTCACCAATGCTGGGGACGATGTGGTGGTTTTCTACAACGACAAGGCTTCGCTGGCTACCCTGCTGGAGATGATGACAGCAGCCAGGGATGGGGTGGAGGAGAACAGCCCGCTCATGTACCACATCTCACTGGTGGACCTGCTGGCTGCCTGCGCCGAGGGCAAGAACGTCTACACAGAGATCAAGTGCACGTCCCTGCTGCCCTTGGAGGACATGGTGCGGGTGGTGACCCACGAGGACTGCATCACGGAGGTACAGGGCGCCCAGCGAGGAGGTGCCAGTGGCTTTGCACTGGTTGGCTTCTCCTGATGGTGCCCTTGCTCCCTCCCTCCCTCCCTCCTCGCAGGTGAAGATGGCCTATGTGAACTTTGTCAATCACTGCTATGTGGACACGGAGGTGGAGATGAAGGAGATCTACACCAGCAACCACATCTGGACTCTCTTTGAGAACTTCACCCTGGACATGGCCCGGGTGCGTGGGGAGCGATGGGTGGGAGGGACACAGTGGCTGCTGTACCGGATGGATGGGGAGAGGTTGGTGTCACTGGGGCATGGGCACCATGGGGACTCGTGTAAGTGCCACATGAGGGGCTGGGGAGCAGTCAGGGCTCTCTGGTATAGACCCAGGAGCTGTGTTACCAGCCACATCCATCAGGAAGGTCCCAGCAGTGCTGTATGCCAGCAGCACCCAGCCAGGACACTTTGCTCACCCTGGTGCCATCCTCATCCTCCCTTCTCCTCACAGATGTGCAAGAAGCGAGAGAAACGCCTGCCAGACCCTACCCTGGAGAAGTACGTGCTGACAGTGGTGCTGGACACAATCAACGCGTTCTTCAGCTCCCCCTTCTCGGAGAACAGCACCTCATTGCAGGTAATAAGGTGCTGCATGGGGAGGACATGGCTGCGGGAGGAAAAGAGCTCATTGAGCCCCTTGAAAGAAGGTCTGGACGCACGCTGCACTGATAAACCCGCCTGCTCTCTCCTTCAGACCCACCAGACCATTGTGGTGCAGCTTCTCCAGTCCACCATGAGGCTGCTGGAGTGCCCTTGGCTGCAGCAGCAGCACAAGAGCTCGGTGGAGGCCTGCATCCGCACGCTGGCCATGGTTGGTAAGGAGCCAAAGTGGTCCTGAGTTCCCCATCCACCGACCAGGAGGATGCAGCATCCTTGGCTGCCTCTGCTCCAGCAGCAAGCAAGAGCCATCATCCCTCCCATGGGTCTTGGCAGGGACACCAGCGGGAGGCTGCCAGCCGGGAATGGGGAGGTTTGGCTCCAGGAATCTGCTACATCTCCAGGCGTGAGCAGGGTGGCCTGGGGATAGCTGGAGCCTGGGCTTGGCTGGGAGATCCCTGCTGATGAAGGGGCTGGAAATAAACCCAGCATTTAAGGTTTTCCTCAGCAGGACTTTGCCCTCAGCCTGGCTCAGGAGCAGGGTTGTCAGCACTGAGTCACCCTGTGGAAAGGATTGCTCGTGGTTAGCGCTGGGTGGGGATTTCCCTTTGTAATCCGAGGCAGGGTGCTTACAGCATCTCCATGCTGGGCTTTCCCAACCAAAAAGTGGAGGTGGTGCCTGTTTCCACCCTACATCTGACCTGTGGGCAATGTGGTGCTGCAGTGGGGAGGGATGGATGGGAATACCCCAACCCTCGCTAGGCTGCAGGAGTTTACTCTTGCATTGAGCTCAGATCTCTGCTGCAAGTGAAGAGCTGGTGCAGGGGTGTCTGGCCCAAGGCACTGTGTGACGATGAGATGCGTTATGGCCATCCCCAACCCTGGCTCTGTCTCCCACAGCCAAGAGCCGCTCCATCGCGCTGCCCATGGACCTGGATGCCCACGTCAGCTCCCTGCTCAACAGCAGCTCCACCAGCACCGTGCAGAGGAACACGTCCAGCTACAAGGCAGCCACACGGACCTTCCCCCGCGTCTCCACCACCCCCAACCAGTGGGACTACAAGAACATCATAGAGAAGCTGCAGGTATGGGACCGCAGGAGGGGGTCGCATGGGTCTGTGCATGGTGCTGGCGTTGCAGGGGTCCCTCTCCCGTGCTCGTGTCTCCCAGGCACGCATCGGCCCTAAAAGTGTGTGCTGTGACTTGTAGGACATCATCAGCGCCCTGGAGGATCGCTTGAAGCCGCTGGTGGAGGCCGAGCTCTCTGTCCTGGTGGATGTGCTCCATCGGCCAGAGCTGCTTTTCATGGAGGGGACGGAGGCGTTTCAGCGGTGCGAGAGCGGAGGGTTCCTGTCCAAGTGAGGATGCTTTGGAATTGCTGGGGGCACTGGGAAGAGCTGGCAACCTTCATCCTTTGAGGGGGGGTGGGGGGTGTGTGTCCATCCCAGTGTGTGCCTGCAGCCTGGAGGGGTGGTGGGGATCCCCATGTCCTTCTCAGCTGTGTGATGGTGGCTCTGTTGGGCCAGGCTGGTGCAGCACACCAAGGACCTCATGGAGACGGAGGAGAAGCTGTGTATCAAGGTGCTGAGGACACTGCAGCAGATGCTGGTGAAGAGGAACAAGTACGGCGAGAGGGTGAGCACTGTGGTCCTGTCCTTAGCCCCGCTCCCCATCAGTGCAGCTTCCAGGGTGCTCAGCCACCTCCTGCTCTGGTGCTGGCTCTGCCGCCGAGGCACTCAGGATGTGCATTTATCTTGGCAGGGGAACCTGCTGCGGAAAATGCTGCTTAACAACTACCTGCAGAACAAGAAATCCAGCTCCAAAGGGGAAATCATGGATGCTGCCGGGGGAGGTGAGTGCCCCTCTCCTGTGCATTCCCTGTCTCTCTGTGTTGCTCACACACACCTCGAATCCCCAGCTCCCGAGACAGGATTGTAGCTGGTTGCCATGCCACCACCTCCATGGGAGTAAAAGATGATGAAGGGATGGGACTGCGATGCCCCTGGCAGTGATTTAGCTGGGCTTGTTCCACTGTGCTTCCACAGCATCGCATCCATCCATGTTCTCTCATGCAGGAGGAGACCAGGACTGGTCTGCTATTGCTGCCGTCCAGTGCCGCCTGGATCGAGAAGGGGCCACCAAGTTGGTGGCTGACCTCATCATGAACACCAAGAACGAGAAGATCTTCCAGGAGAGCATCCTGCTTGCCATCCGGCTGCTGGACGGAGGCAACACCGAGATCCAGGTACTGAGCCCCGGGTGGCGTGGTGGGTACCGGTCCCAGCGCTGAGCAGCATGGATTGATGTGGGAGGGTCGCAACGCTTGGAAGATGTGGGCACAAGGCAGCCAGAGCTCTGTGTTGGTCCCTGTGCTTTGCATGTGTTTGGTGGCTGTGCAGCGCGGAGATGGGCCTGGCTTTACGTGTTTCGGCTCGGTGACTGGATGGGGAGAAGGGGCAGGTTGTTGCAGGGCGTTTCTGGAGCGGTGCTGATGCCCTCTGCCGGGTACTGCTGCAATGGCTCCGGGCTGCAGCTCTGGGTGATAACTTGTGGGCTCTTCTGATTCATTCATCACAGGGAAGCTGAGAAATTGGCCATGCAGAAAAGCAGTGGGGTTGGAGTGCTGGGGCTGCTGTGATTGCTGCTTGCTCTGTCCATAGGGTATAAGGGGAGCACAGCAGCAGGGAACCATCACAATCCAAGAGGACTGTGATGTCCAGGGCTCTTGCATGGAAATAAACCTTATCTCAGATGAGGTCTTCCGTGCTGGAGGCCACCAAAGCAGAGGGGCAGGCAGGGGCAGTCTGGAGCCCGTGATGGAGATGTGAATGAGTGCCCTTCCTCCTCCAGAAATCCTTTTACAACCTCATGACCAGTGACAAGAAGTCTGAGAAGTTCTTCAAGGTCTTGCATGACCGGATGAAGAAGGCGCAGCAGGAGACCAAGTCTACGGTGTCTGTGAACATGAGTGACATCGGGAACAAGCCTCGGGAGGACAAAGATGAGCCTGACCCTGGCACCAAAGGTATGGATGGGGTCGCGTCCCCTTGTAGAGCCAGCGTCTGTCTCATTGGATAGCCTGCTACAAAGGAGCTTGGGTTGCCCTCTAGGACGAGGAGACACGTTCCTGATGCCCGGCACCCCATCCCGCTACCCGATGGCCATCGGGTTTCGGAAGGGCCATGACACTGGGGAGCAAGGCCAGAACAACGAGATGGGGGTGACAGTCCTGATCATGGAGCCCATCCTGCGATTCCTGCAACTGCTCTGTGAGAACCACAACCGGGACCTGCAGGTTGGTTATGGGGTGCTGGGGATCAGGATATGGGACTGGGGTGCTGGCTCTGCCCTGGTTTGGTCCAGAGTGGCACCAGCCACTCTGTGCCTCAGTTTCCCCATCTGCAAAGCCTCCATCCCTAACGGGTAACTTGTGGTGGTGTGGAAGGGGCTGATCATGGCACAGCTGTGTCTGTAGGGCCGAGCACTGCTCTCAGAGGTCTGGATGTTAACAGGGGCAGCCCCAATCCATTGAGCTGCAGCTGGAGGGGGTGTCAGGGGAGGGACCGGGACTGTCCCCCACCAGATTGATGCTGCTCAGTCCCATAACCACAGGCTTTGCTCGGCAGAACTTCCTCCGGTGCCAGAACAACAAAACCAACTACAACCTGGTGTGTGAGACCCTGCAGTTCCTGGACATCATGTGCGGCAGCACCACGGGCGGGCTGGGGCTGCTGGGCCTCTACATCAACGAGTACAACGTGGCCCTCATCACCCAGACCCTGGAGACCCTGACCGAGTACTGCCAGGGGCCCTGCCATGAGAACCAGGTCTGTGGGTATCCCTGCAGCTCCAGGTCATTCCCAGCGTGCCTGGGGTGTTTTACTCCTGATTCCTGAAGGAGGATTTGGGGTGGATGGGTGGGAAAGCAGCAGGGACAGGGGCAGGTTTTGATTTCAGCATGTGAACAGGAGTAGAACATGGGCAGCAGAGGATGCCAGGGTGCATGGTGATGATGCATGGTTATGGGCTACTGCTTGGCTAGATAATAGTGATGCAAATGGGGGTTAAATAATACAGTGGTGCAAACAGTGCCTTTTCCAGGGAGGGAAATGGGGCAGGGTCAGTGCTGTAGGCACGGCGCCATTTCAGACCTGGTCAGGCTGGGCTAACACATTGCATTGCTCCTGCAGAGCTGCATCGTGACCCACGAGTCCAATGGGATCGATATCATCACAGCCCTCATCCTGAACGACATCAGCCCCCTTTGCAAGTACCGCATGGACCTGGTCCTGCAGCTGAAGGTAGGCAGAGCCTCAGGGCACGTGTGTGAGCATCCCTGCATGAGCACCCCTCAGCAAGGGCTTCTCCTCGGCAGGACAATGCCTCCAAGCTCCTCCTGGCCCTCATGGAGAGCAGACACGACAGCGAGAACGCGGAGCGGATCCTCATCAGCCTCCGCCCGCAGGAGCTGGTAAGGGCTGGCAGTGAAACCCCCCCAGGCTGCTCCCCATTGCTGGAGCTCTGCTCCCTCCACGTCCTGGTGCAGTTTCTGGTTTGCAGCCAGTAAGCCTCTCCTCTGCTGTACTGCTGGTCACTGCTGCCCGCACAAGCATCCTTGCCTAATGGTCTTCCCAGAGCCATTTGGTGCCAGGGGAGGAAAAGGAGGCAAGCCCATTGTCCCTGTGCTGCCTTCCAGGTCGATGTCATTAAGAAGGCCTATCTGCAGGAGGAGGAGTGTGAGAACGCTGAGGTTTCCCCCCGGGAGGTTGGCCACAACATTTATATCCTGGCGCTGCAGGTACCGAGCTGTGACAGCAGGGCCCATGGGGCTCCCACTCTGACTGCACATATTGCTCTGTGTCTGTTGACACCTTCTCTGGCCATGCTGGTTCCCTGGGGAGCCGTGGCTGGGAAAAGAGCTTTGGCTCCTATGGGGAGCCCTGGGCTCACCGGCTGCCCGCTCCCCTGTGCATCCCATGTCCTGTGCCCGTGTTCCCAGCCAGCCCCTGCTCACCCAGCTATTGCTGTCCCTCTTCCAGCTGTCCCGGCACAACAAATCCCTGCAGCAGCTCCTGAAGCCGGTGAAACGAATCCAGGAGGAAGAGGAGGAGGGCATCTCATCCATGGTATGGAAAAGCCTCGGGAATGGAGGCAGAGCCCCTCTGAGCTACCCTGACCAGAGACTCCCACCCCTGCTGAACCCCCTGGGTTGTGCTGGTTAAGATTTGATGGAGTTTGGTATTCCCCAGCAGAACTAAAGGCACACAACCTTAGCAGTACCCTTGCAGCTCAAATTGCAAGTCTAAAAGCAGTGCACCAAGCCCTGTCTATGGGGCTCAGCCATAGGGTGACATCCAGCTTGCTGGTGGCACTGGTGGGGTCCTGCTGGTACCCACTTTCTCCCCTTCCCTTCAGAAGAGGAAAGGTTGAGTCCTTTGCTGTCGTTTCTTGCCTATCTACCTTAGATCC
Source organism: Agapornis roseicollis (assembly GCA_002631895.1). NCBI lineage: Eukaryota > Metazoa > Chordata > Aves > Psittaciformes > Psittacidae > Agapornis > Agapornis roseicollis. The sequence goes on from NDXB01014484.1 coordinate 13,701, forward strand.
CAAATGAGATTCAGCAGTAATATGATTTCCCTGGGGGTTTATGGGCATTGGTTTGTAATTTGTGGATTAGCAGCGTTTGGATGTAATTATTGCAGGGAATTGGATGTCTGTCACCTCGGGGAGGGCTCGTGCCCCTTTAGAGAAGCTTTAATTCATTTGCTTTCCCCTGAAACCTCCTCAGCTTTGGTAGATTCTGAGGAACACAGCATCGGAGCTGGAGCTGGCTCCTTGGCTGGGGCCACGCTCATCCTCTCTCCCTCTCCCACATCCCAGCTCAGCCTAAATAACAAGCAGCTGACGCAGATGCTGAAGTCTTCGGCTCCAGTGCAGGAGGAAGAGGAGGATCCACTGGCCTATTATGAGAAACACACATCCCAGATTGAGGCAAGGCCCTTTTGCTGTTGGGTTATTGATGTGCATGTGGCTGGTGAGCCCCATGTGTGCTCTGGCTGCCTTGTGCCAGTTACTTTGCACTGGGAGCCTTCCCATCCCTGTGCCAGCAAAGCAGCAGATGGGTGCTTTGCTCTGCAGAGAGCTGAAGGCAAAGCAGAGTCTGTGAGGAGCTGAGGGAACAAACTGTGCCTGGACCCTTCCTTCCACCCCCAGCAGCAGCGGGATGCAGCCAATGCAGCAGCCCCATCCTTGCGTGTTGGTGTGGATCCCCTTGTAGATTGGCCAGGAAGGGTTCATGGTGTCCCAGCTTCCCGCTAGCACAGCCGGGGTCCATCTGTAGTGTTATGGACAATATGGGTCCATATTGTAGTGTTATATGTAGTGTATGGTGTCCCAGCTTCCCCCTAGCACACAGGGCTGCCTCTGCTGCGTCCATGTGTAGTGTTATAGATGGATGTTGGGTGGCATTTGGATCCTGGTGCAGTGGGAGGGAGGAGGAGAAGGCACAGCAGGGTCTAAGAAAGAGGAAACCGAAGCATGGCGGGAGCAGGACCCGACGCAGCCTCCCTTGGCCCTGCTTCCTGCAGATTGTGCGCCTGGACCGCAGCATGGAGCAGATAATCTTCCCGGTGCCTGGCATCTGCGAGTTCCTCACCAAGGAGACCAAGTACCGGCTCTTCACCACCACAGAGCAGGACGAGCAGGGCAGCAAAGTCAGTGATTTCTTCGACCAGTCGTCCTTCCTGCACAACGAGATGGAATGGCAGAAGAAGCTGCGCAGTAAGAGCAAAGCAGAGCTTGCCCAGCCAGCACGGCACTCCCAATAGCCCCTGCTGTGGGACCGGGGGGCAGCCCTGCCTTTGGAAGGGCTGGAAAACCTGGAAATCACATCTCGGAGCTCCACGTGCTCTGTAGAGCACAACACACGTGGCAGTGTGCAGGGAGGGGAGGTTCACTGAGATCCCAGGGATGGGTTTCCTCCATGCCTCTTAGTGCAATTCCTTGGTAGTGTAAAATGCATCTTAGAGCACATCCCCTGGGATTTTCCCCTGGGAAGCTCTCTCTTCATTTGTGTTCAGTTGCCTTCTCCTAAGCCAGGATCTAGTAGCTACATATGGGAAGTAAAACCTGCTTTTCTGCACCTGCAGGCCTGGTTGGGTGCTTTCAGGGCTGCATGGGGACGGAAATCCTGGATTAAAATAACAGGAGCTCAATGGAGTCACACTGTAGATACTGTGATGCCGCTAAGGAGGAGCGTAGCAGCTCTGAAAACACTCGCAGGTCCAGGCCAAACTCTCTCAGGAATTCAGCAGGAAACAAGTTCCCAGCTTGGATGGGAAATTGTTGGCTGGGTCCCCTGGGAGCGAGCCCCAGCACTGCAAACACAAAGGCACTGTTGTTGTGAAGGACGTCAGAGGTGGGAGATGGGGAGGAGGGAGAGGAGGAGGATGGAGCTGAGTCAATTCCAAGGTGCTAGAGCAGGTCAAAGGGCTGAGAAGGCAAGAACCATGAGCAGTAACTCAGTGAAGTTCCTATCCCAGCACATGAGGAGGGAGCTTATGTTCATGCTTGGAAGCATGTGGGGGGCCCGGGTCCCTGCTGCAGAGCCCTTGGGATGTCTGGAAGCACAAAGGCTGGCATGAAGCTGGCTGAGATTGGTGTCTGCCTCCTCTCCCTCCAGGCATGCCGCTGATGTACTGGTTCTCCCGCAGAATGACGCTCTGGGGGAGCATTTCCTTCAACCTGGCTGTCTTCATCAACATAATCATTGCTTTCTTCTACCCCTATGTTGAAGCCACGTCCATGGGTAAGTGCCCCAGCAAATGCTGCTCCTCAAGGAGGAAGAGAAAGGGGACCTGCTTATGCAGAAGACCGGCCCCCTTACCTGTACTTCCATAGCCTCAGTCTCCTTTTGACTCCTAAAGCCCTGAGTTCTTTCTGCTGGAAGGGATTGAGTCAAGATTTCAGTTCCCAGCCCTCCCACTGCTTCCTTCTTAGGGAAAAGTCTTTTCCCTGGGCTGTGCTGTCCCATTTGTAAAATGGGGAAGCAATGACAGAGATGTACCTGCTGCCAGGCAAAGCCTCCATCATTTACAGCGCTGTTGAGATCTTACATAAAAGATGTTAGAATAAAGTTATCAGTAAGAAAATCTTAATCAATAGCGGCCCTTGCAGTCAAGCATCATTTATCTTTAGCCCCTCTGTTCATCATCATTGGTTTCCCTGGACAGTTTGGACAGCAGCAGAGTCTCATTGGCAGCATCTAATCTCATGCCATTTAATTGCTGTGGGTCTTCCCCTCCCAGGAGTGCTGGATTCCCCCCTGATCTCCCTGCTCTTCTGGATCCTGATCTGCTTCTCCATCATGGCCTTGTTCACCAAGCGCTATGGGGTCAGACCGCTCCTCGTGGCACTGATCTTGCGGTCCATCTATTACCTGGGGATTGGGCTCACTCTGAACATACTGGGAGCTCTCAATGTAAGTCCTTTATGCACTGGAAAACCAGCACAGGACCACGGGAGGCTGTTCTGCATTCGGAACGTGCAGCAAACCCCATTCCATCCCATTTCTGGTTGTTCCCCAGCTGACCAACAAGATTGTGTTCGTGGTGAGCTTCGTGGGCAATCGCGGGACCTTCATCCGCGGCTACAAGGCCATGATCATGGATGTGGAATTCCTTTACCACGTTGGCTACATCGTGACAAGCGTCCTGGGACTCTTTGTGCACGAACTCTTCTACAGCATCCTGGTACAATAAATGCAGATGTCTGGGGGACAGAGGTAGCCTGTCTGCCCCATTAGAATCTAGAAGGTTCCTGTGGCACCATCCAGGGGCTGATAGGTAGCAGCAATGAGTTCACTGTGCTCTAATCTGTGCGTTGGCTGATGTTCTGCCTTCTGACAGTATCTATTACTGTCTTCCCTCTGGTCTTTTGCTTTCTAATCTCTGCTGTGCACTTTATCTGGGTCAGCTGGGAGACAACGTGAGCTGGTGAGGGCAGAGGCAGGGTGCATGTGTCCTATTCTTGGCTCCCGTGCTGTGCCCAAGTCGCTTCATTCTTCTCTGCTTCCCTTCAGCAAGCTGGGAAACTTTAATGCTTCCTATGAGGGTTTGTCAAGGTCTGCTAAGGCAACCGAGAGCTTGGGATGAAAGAGCCATAGGTCAGCCAGGCATTCCCAAGGAAGCACCCCATGGCAATTCTTTGCTCCTGGCTCCTTTCAGCTCTTTGACCTGATCTACCGCGAGGAGACCTTGTTTAACGTCATCAAAAGCGTGACGCGGAACGGGCGCTCCATCCTGCTGACGGCCCTCCTGGCTCTCATCCTCGTCTACCTCTTCTCCATCGTCGGCTTCCTGTTCCTGAAGGATGACTTCATCCTGGAGGTGGACCGGCTGCCGGACAGCAAAGCCAAAGGTGGTTCACCCCCTGCCCTCGCTGGCTGCCGTGCTTGGGCTTGAGAGGGGCCAAGCAGAGCATGGGTCACCCTTCTGCAGCATCCCCGCAGTGCAGACGCACACGCACATGGGTTTGGGCTTGCCTGTGCTGAGCTGGGGCCCTTGTGCTGCAGAGAGCAGGGATTTGAGGTTGGGAGCGATTGCAGAGAAAGGGGGGGGACAGCTACAGATGACATTTCAGATCTCCCTGAAACTTGGGCAAAAGATTCAAAGCCTGGAAAAGGCTTGGAAGATATGGAGGGAGGAGCTATACCAAAGCAAGCTGATGCTCTGATAAAAGCTGTGGCCTCTTTTATTTGCAGATGACCCCTTGGGGATGCAAAGGAACATGGAGACCTTCATGGAGTCATGCAGCAGTGACCAAGTTAGCTGCTCTGCTGTGCCCACTGCCTTGGAAGGTAAGCCAGCTCATTAGGAAGGTTGACTCTGTTAGTGGCAAAGGAGGTTGGCTGCCTTTGTCAGCAAGCTCAGAAAATTCCCAGCTTTCCCAAAGTGGAAACAAGCAACCCACTTCTGGCACGTATTAAGCAAGAGGCCCACAAGTTTTGCACTGACCCTGGCATAGAAGATGTTGAAGCAGAATCAATTTAGTCATAAAGAAAGTGGGAGCTTCAGGAGCGCTCAGCCAAACACCTCCAGAGCAGGGAGCAAGCTGGAGGCTCGGCTGGGGAGCTGCTGGTGGGAGATCCACGGCTCCCCTGCATCCCTGCAGCAGGAGTCATCCCACAGCTCTGGATTCTTCGTCGTGCTCTGGCACTTCAGCCCTCTCTGTGCTCTGAGTCTCTGCTCCCATTTCCCTCTCCCATGTCCCAGCAGCAGAGGCGGAGCAGTGGGAACGCGCCTGCGACACGCTGCTCATGTGCATCGTCACGGTGCTCAACCATGGGCTGAGGAACGGCGGCGGCGTTGGGGACATCCTGCGGAAGCCGTCCAAGGATGTGAGTTTGGGCAGCACGTGGGGGCCCGTCTTCCTGCTGCATCTGTGCCCTGCACACCTCCATGGGACCTGGGACCCTTCCAGCTCCATCCCCACGCTGTCCTCCAGGGCTGCCGCCTCTTCTCCATCACACCTTCATTCCTTGTCAGTGGGGTACCCTTAAGCACATGGGCTGTGTCACAAGGCAGCGGGCTTGGAGTGGCTGGAGGAGAGGTGTGCAAGAGATGCATTTATCCCTTTCATCTATTACAGGAGTCCTTGTTCCCTGCTCGAGTTGTCTACGACCTCCTCTTCTTCTTTATTGTCATCATCATTGTCCTTAACCTCATCTTTGGGGTCATTATTGACACCTTTGCTGATCTGAGGAGTGAGAAACAAAAGAAGGAAGAGATACTGAAGACAACCTGCTTCATATGTGGTGAGTGCTGGGACCTCAGCCTGTAGGAACTGCCCCAAAGCTCTTCCTCCTTCCTAAGGCTGAGCAAAGGGAAGAAGTTTTAGCTGGTCTCTGGGTTTCATCTGGTTCACAGCAAACATTCAGTGTATTCACTGATGGGTCACTGCAGTGTGAGGAGGCTTAAGCAAGGACACAGACTGAGAGGGGAAATTGTCTTGTTCCTCCCCTTCTGTTAATGAGCTGTTAAACTAAACCACCACATTGTGGAGTTCTTGTTGCTGTGTATCTGTGACTCCTGAGACCATCATTTAGCCAGTGGGAAAAAAAGCACCATATTCCTGAAGAAATAAGATACAGAAAATGTTCTGGAATCCTTCAGTCATGGGAAGGCATCCAAAAAAAAAGGAATACCCCATTAAATCTGGCTGCTCTTTTCTTTAAAGATCCACTGGGTGCATTTTATGCTCTTAGATACATAGGCAGAGCACAGTGCTGGTAGTACTTCAAATAGCAGCCTCCTGAATACTCAACTGGGTTATTTCTCCCATTTTGAGTGCTTGTTGTGTGCTAAATGCCGACTAATTATTAAAAGCACTTCTTGAAAGTCACACCTGGGAGAGGATGCATCCATCTGGCTTCCTTTCCCATGCCTTTGCTTGCTCACATCTTGCCTTCTCTCCTCCCCATCTCCTCCCATCACCTCCTCCCATCTCACCTGCCTTTCCCAGGGCTCGAAAGGGACAAGTTTGACAACAAGACTGTGTCCTTTGAGGAGCATATTAAGTATGAGCACAACATGTGGAACTACTTATACTTCATAGTGCTGGTGCGAGTGAAGAACAAGACAGACTACACAGGGCCAGAGAGTTACGTGGCGCAGATGATAAAGGTACGGCTCCTCTCAGGGCAGCATTTTCACTGCTGCAACCTGCCTACCATGGGGAGTACTTGGGAACAAGGGGCTTGCCAGAGAAAAACAGTTTGAGAAGGAGCTTTTGGAAAGTATTTAGTAACACTCTTGTGCCTTCGTTCTCCCTTAGCTGGTTATTTCCACTTTGCAGTCTCAGCCAACAGCACGTATTTGATGTTTTGTACTGTGTATTGAAGGATCGAACCAAGGGCAGAACCAAGCAGTAGGGAGTGTGACTTCAAGGTGATTTCAAGGCAAGAAGAGAGGGAAAGGAAATCTAGGGGAAAAAACAACTTCTGAACTTAAGCCCAGGAGCCTGTAAGAGAAAAAACACCTTGAAGTGCCCCATTCATGGAGACTTCGCACAGATAGAGACCAGATGAGCCTTTGGGAATTTCTTTAATCCTTTAGCACAGGCAGGCTTCCTATCAGGTCTCTTCCTTCCTCCCCTCCCACTCCCATTCTCACCTTTCCAGAACAAGAACCTTGACTGGTTCCCCCGGATGCGAGCTATGTCTCTGGTCAGCAATGAAGGGGAAGGGGAACAGAATGAGATCCGGAATCTTCAAGACAAACTCAATACCACGATGAAGCTGGTGTCCCATCTCACCTCCCAGCTGAACGAGCTGAAGGAACAGGTATTAAACACTTTGAAAATAGGAACGCTTGAGGAACATCTGATTAAAAACCTGCTGCCCTTGCTAAAATAGTCACTGACTGCAAGCACCAGCACAACTTCAGATACAAAGCAAAGGGTTCCTGCAACCCTTTGAGGGGGGGGGGTGTCAGGGACACTTCAGGCTTTGTGATCCTTGACTTCCTCATCAGCTGGAATCAANGAAAATAGGATGAGGAACATCTGATTAAAAACCTGCTGCCCTTGCTAAAATAGTCACTGACTGCAAGCACCAGCACAACTTCAGATACAAAGCAAAGGGTTCCTGCAACCCTTTGAGGGGGGGGGTGTCAGGGACACTTCAGGCTTTGTGATCCTTGACTTCCTCATCAGCTGGAATCAAACTCAGGGATATTTGGCAGAGGCTTAAAGCAGCCTAGGCAGTCCCACACTTGAGCTGTGGCAGTGAGCAGAAAGGCAGCCTGGTTTCCTACCTCACCTGTGTCCTTGTTTGCACTCCAGATGACAGAGCAACGGAAGCGCAGACAAAGGATGGGATTTGTGGATGTCCAGAATACCATGAACCACTAAGACACAGCCAAAGCACTGGCTTCACCCACCGAGGGACTGTGCTATGCATCAGCTACGAGGCTGCTTATTCCTGGCTTCCATGTGTGGCTGTTGCTGTCGGGGAGGGATGGACCACGCCGTTTCCCATAGAACGCTTGTAAGCAATTCAGGAGCCAGGGACTGACCAGGATTCCTCACAATACCTGGACCCACACGTTACTCTAATGCCCTTGTAGGAGGATAAATTATACAGGACTTTTATCCCTCATTGCAATAACTCTTTACTTGCAAATGTGGAGGGTTGTATCTTTATCTCCATGCACTGCATTCTGAGGGGCTCCACCTCGGGTGTAGTGCAAGTAGCTGTAGGGGCTGCAATATTTAACTTATTCCAAGAGTGGCACTAGTACATGTGGATCTTTGCAAACCAGCCATCGTATTTGCTCTACCTGCTCCATGCTGATCCCTCTCCATTTAAAGAATTCTGTTCATCACTGGGGTGCAGTAAAGAGAAGCTGAACTCAAGGAGATGGATTTGTTAATTTAACTCACCAGATGAGTACCCAAGCTTGTACTAGTGTGAACTAGTCCTTTTTTTTTCCTTCTGTGGACCAAGACTATCTGGGCAGTAGTAGTAGGAGAGTGCAGGTTTACAGGAGTTCACTGTGAAGGGGTGTCCTGTGTTTTAGTTTCATCTCTGGTGTAATGTTTTACCTTTTTTTGTTGTCACTGTTGTTACTTAAGAACTGAAGTGTAAGTTGCCTTAACTAAATTAAATACAAAGTCATGTTATAATAAAAACTTAAACATGGTCAAGAAAGCTCCCTTCCTGTGCACTCTGCTATGTAATGGGGCTGTTACACAGAGATGCAGAACAGGCCAAGGACCTGAAGACAAACCTGGGCTGTATTACCCAAGGTGCTCCACAACCCAGTGCTCTCAGCTCCAGCTGTTAAACATTAACATGTATTACGATGCTCCAGTCAGAAGAAGAATCCTACCTTGAACACCAGCCCTGTTTTCTGAAGCTTTGGATTGGAGCCTGATGCAAAGTTTCAAATTCTTTCAGTACTTGCCAGGAAAACACTGTTCAAATACATAAAAAGCACATAAAAAGGAGCAGCTGCTGGGGCTGCCTGGAGCCAAGCAGCGTCCTGGCAGAGCTGTGTTCTAGACACTCATCCTGCCCAAGCCAAGCAGTGCTGCAGGCATCCCAGCTCCAGCCTCTGCCTCCCGAGAACAGACACTGAAGCAAGCATTAAAGCTTTGAAAGGAATTAAAATAGGCCACAGCAATGGACTGATCAATCACAGTTGAAATTTGTTTATGGCCCTATATACCAACATGTCATTAAAACCTAGCTTGAATCCTCAGATACACAGTAACCCACAGAACCTTCTTGTCATGCTGACAGAAAGCTGCACACAGCTACCTTGACTTGCAACACACCCTAGCAGCATCTGACTGAAATCTCAGTTAAACTCTTGCACCACTCCTCTGTCACCATGGTAAACAATCACCCTTGGGCCTCTCCTGGGTCTTCTCAAAAGGAAAACAAATGTGATGGTTAAAGTATCCCTCCCTCAATTTCACTATTACCAGTGCTAACACACAGAAACACAAGCATAGCTACGTTTTCACATCACTACTGTTATCTTCACAAGCACATTTAAAGCTAACATGGTTGCACCTACTGCCTCTGTGCTTCTCCTGGTTGTTCCATTTCTTGTAATACAAAGGATCACCTCTAACACCATTAAGATCTTTCCTCTGAACTACAGTGCTCCAATAAGGTTTCAGCACAAGGTGTTAAGCATGGCCTAGATTTTCAGTAAAGAGGGGGCACTAGATATGAAGGGTGTAGGGCTGAACAAAAATGCTGTTGCTAAGAGGAATAAATGGTTTTATTCATCATGGCAACGTACAGTGTTCAGGAATATATACAGTGGAGAATTGGAGCTGGCCTATCACTTGGAGTCCTCTTCAGGTTTCTTGGCATAAAACTTTTCTCGCAGCTTTTTCCACGTCCCTTTTTTCATGTCTTCCATCTGTTGCAGAACGTCTGCAAAAGGAGAAAAGAGAGAGCTGGGGAAAGAGGAAGAAAAGCAGAAAAGCAAAGGAATGAAAAGCCCTCTTGTAACAGCTCTGCTTTACATATATTTTCCTTTTCTTGCCTTTCATCTTAATGAATTTCTATTTCAGGGCCTGAAGCAAGGTTGTTTTCTCTTCCAGTCCATTGTGCAGGGAGTCTCTTATCACTAACAACTAATATTCAGTTTCCACACACTACAAAGTTAGGAACTGGAGCAGAACAAAGCTGCGCTAGCTTCCTGCACTGCACTTACTTAATAAATGATCTGGCTGAGAGTATTTCTGCCTCATGGTATCCTGTTTTCTCTCAAAGTCTAATACGAAAAACCCACTGAAGGGAACTTGAACGTGGTGCAACAGAAGCCAAACTACATTTTGGAATGATACAGTGAACGTGCCTATCTTTCACACAGTTCCTGCAGTCTGATGTCAAAGAGCTCTTGCAAACTCTTTGCTGTTCCTGCCCAGTGCAAACTACAACTGACTTTTCACCCTGACAGATCAGTGAAGATCTTCTCCATTACTCCTGAACTTACTCCTCATTAAACATCCTAATGTACTTGCATGCAGTCCCATTCTGCCCTTTAGTCACAGGTGTTCAGTAGGACTGAACACTACAAAGACTAGGATGTACATTATCTCCTGCACTGACTTATTCTCAGATCAAGCACAGTGTCAGTACCTGTTGCTAGTATCATCTTGCAATCTTCTACTGTCACTCCTGTGAAGTTTGTGTCCTTCAGGCGTGGATACTGCACAAGGCAGTAAGTAGGTGAGAGGAGGAGAGAAAAAGAAAAGGATGTTACTTGTAGTGCATTAAAAAAGGTAAAAAAGTCCCCATAGGGTACAATTTGAGCTCAGTGCCAGCTGAGCTCTAGGAATTCTGTTCATCCATACCAAGAACTGTCCATACATGCCACAGAGGCCAAGATGTCTGCAGCCTTCCTGGACTGACCAAAGGCACCAGGTCAGGCTGCATCCACCCAACTGCTCATTTGCTTGACATTCCCACAAATCCTGCTGGGATGAGGCAGCCAATGCCAGAGGAGGGTGGTGACTCATCCCCTAAGAGGGGAATGATGGCTAATGCCAAAGCTTACCTTATTTTTGTAGTAGTTGGTGTGGATTCTGACTAAGCTCTCATACATTTGGTCGCAGTTCTCAGGGTCAGCAATCTGGAAAGAGATAAAAGTATTACATGAGTGTTACTTTAAACCTTCATAGCAAAACCCACCTGGTTTCAAGGCTTGTGAGAAGGACAGTCAAGGAACGCCTTTGGTGACTTCCCAGTGCAATGGAGGATGCTAGCAACCCCTACTCTGCCGCTCCAGAATGCAGATCATTTTCTTTTCCCTCTACTTCTCACCAGCTCGGTGAATAAAGAGGCATGTGATTTCCACAATGAACCTTAAACTCTGCTCAAAAAGGTTTGACAGATCAACCCTGAGTACACAGTTAATGGGAATAGTGCTGGAAAGCCTTCTCACATCTATAGTGTTGTGAAATCTGCAGGACTTTTTGCTCAAAGGCCAGTTTTGCCTCCTGTTTGACTATAAAGCATCAACTAGAATCATGTACCAGGATGGAAGGCAGAAAATCCCGGTGCAGGCTAAAACTACTTATAACTGATTAGGGAAAAGCAGCATGAAAGACACTGCACAGCTTGCGAAGGGTAAATGGATTTCTATTTTAGTCTAGTAGGCTGGAAAGATCTTGCTAATAACCAAACCTCTGCTAGGTGCCTCTGCCAGGTGCCTCTGCCTTGCAGGGCCATCGAGTTAGCAGTGTGGCTGGCACATCAGCTTGGTTTGCTGCTTTACAGTGGGGGTCAACCTGACCAGCACGCTGCATTGCTGCCCAATGACATCAAACATAAATGGTTCAAACGGATCCATGAACAGGAATAGCACCAACAGAAGCACGTCAGGATAAAATGACAAGGCTCGTCTGTCCTTGAGGCACTGACTCAGGTTCAGCCCAGGGCCTCCTCTTCACAAGCTATAGGACTAAAGCAAGGCTCTCCTTATTTAGTAGGGAAAGGCTGCTGTAGGAGAGAGAATACATGGACAGACAGGCAAGAGTAAGCACCATCACAGCACAGATCATCTCCAGTTTAACCTATCTTGCAGTTACATCTCCAATGACCCTGCTAATGTTTTAGTAATGATAGCAGCAACAGCTATTAAATGAGCAGCAGAAACAGCATTCCTCCACCCTGTACAATCAGCAAACCTTATTCCACGTGAATAAACCAGACATTACCCTGATTAAGTATCCTTTATGGGTTTAGCTCTCTCAGCCATTCCTCCTGCTGTCTGCCAGTACATTTCCTTAGCTATATTAAGCCTTTATACATACAAACAGACATCAGTGCTGCAGGCATCAATTTAGATTTTCAGGATGAGTGGCAGCTTTGGAACCTTTTAGCCAATTGGTGCAGCACATTCAGCTGTCCTGAGCACATAGGAAAGCAATAAGCACTCTCCGAAACGTCTGCTGCAGACTACTCTGGTGACCAATCGAGAATTAGGTACCTATAATGGTCCTCTGAAGTAGAAAACACGTATCTGGAATGTCTTTATGCTGAGAAAAGGCACTTTTACACTCCACAGCAACACCTGCGTGCCTCTAAAGGTCTGCAGCCCAAGTCAAGCAGCGACTTGTCTGATTTATGTCAGCGCCAAAGCCTAAACTCCAATACAATTACATCGGAGCTGGAATCCAATTTTACAACTCCTGCATCCTAACAATGCCAGGCAATGCTGCGTTTCACCATGTACTCACACCGCACTGCACTATCCATCCCTGGCAGTGTTCAAGGCCAGGTTGGATGAAGCCTTGGGTGCCATGGTTTAGTGCGAGGTGTCCCTGCCTATAGCAGGGGGTTTGGAACTGGATGAGCTTCAGGTCCTTTCCAACCCACACTATTCTATGATTCTATCATAATGGTGAGCAGAACACACAACTCAACTCCAGCACAGTGCTGTTTTCCCCACTGCCACAAGCACAGGAGAGGGGATCCTCAAAGCACACAGTGCACATGGTGCAAGAACTCGGGATAAATCACAGCTTCCCCTAAGTGAGGCACCTGTGGGAGCGAGGGCAGAGGAGGCCATGGAGCTGCTGCGAGGGCTGGAGCAGCTCTGCTCTGGAGCCAGGCTGAGAGAGCTGGGCTGGGGCAGCCTGGGGGAGAGAAGGCTCCTGAAGGGGAGACCTGAGAGCAGCTCCAGGGCCTAAAGGGGCTGCAGGGAACCTGGAGAGAAAGGGGCTTGGGACAAGGGCCTGTAGGGCCAGGCCAAGGGCAATGGCTTGAACCTGCCCAAAGAGGGGAGCCTGAGCTGAGCTCTGAGGCAGAAGCTGTTCCCTGTGAGGGTGCTGAGGCGCTGGCCCAGGGTGATGGCCCAGAGAAGCTGTGGCTGCCCCATCCCTGGCAGTGCTCAAGGCCAGGTTGGACACAGGGGCTTGGAGCAAGCTGCTCTATGGAAGGGGTCCCTGCACGGAACCGGCGGAGCTTTCCGATCTCTCCAACCCCAACCCCGGTTTGTGCCTCACAGACCCCGTTAAACCGCGCGGGTCAGAGGCGCCTGCGCGGCCCAGGCCCGGCCCCGCCCCGCCTCACCCCACCCCCCCCCCCCCCCCCCC